>CM019705.1:29647541-29897541 GCA_009760885.1 Achatina immaculata | reverse complement strand
CAATCGAATCCGAGTGCTTCATTCATTCATTCATTTGCATGTCCCTTGCGGAACTTTGCCTCCCAAACAGCACTCCTGTAGGCCTCTCGGTTGTGAGAAAGATGGCATGCCGCTGCTGCGTCCATTTGGAGATCGTCAACGATGTCTTGCAACCATCTTCGATTTGGTATTCCTCTTTTTCTTTTTCCCATTATGTATCCTTCCAATACGGTCTTATCTAAATTATCATGACGTTTAATGTGTCCAAAATATTTAAGTTTTCTCTCTTTAATCCTCTTTACTAGCCAGCCTTCTTTAATATTAAGTTCTTGTAGTATGGATATATTTGTTCTTTTTTGTGTCCACAATATTTGGAAAACTCTTTTGTAGCATTTACATTCAAAGGCATTTATGTGTTTCTCAGCTGTTTTGTTAAGTGTTCAGGTCTCACATGCATATGTTGCGATGGGAAAGATGCATGCCCTTCAAAATCTTATTTTTGTAGTTCTGTCTGCTCCTCTCCACAGATTCTTTAGTTGTTTTACTTTCTGAAGAGCAATAGATGTCCTCCTTTTAATTTCCCTCATTGTATCTCCATTATTAGTTAGCAGTGATCCAAGATATTCAAAACTCTCCACTTCTTCCAATTGTTCCTCATTGATACATTTTTCAGCTGCCTTGTACGTTTTGTCAGTGCTTATAAACTAAAAATATTCATTCTTAATTAAATCCCCCGAAATCTGGAGGAAACGAAAATAATATACAGGGAAAAGTGTTCTAAAATTCTATAGCACTGATTTTATGTTCATATGATCAGAAGTGATTTAACAAAATTAAGACAAATCATTAAGAAACTGTCTTCTGTGACATCCAGATGAGTCAGCGTCGTTTGAAAGTATCGATTACTTTCTGGTATCGGGCCATTAAACCCATAAGTTAATGGGGGCTGACTCATATATGCCGCATCTTCTCTTGTGTGCTATTATTTCAACATTTCTTTCTTCCTTCTTTCTTCTGTGTTATAGAACTTTCTTTATCACTTTCTGTTTGCTTTTCATTCTGCTCCTGCTCCTCCTCCTCCTCCTCCTCCTCCTCCTCCTACTACTACTACTACTACAACTATTACTACTACTACTACTACTACTACCACCATTCACCACCACCACCACACCACTACCTCTACTACTACTACCACTACCACCAACATCCACCATCACCACCACCACCACCACAATACCAACACCACTACCACTACTAGTATAACCACCACCACCACCACCACACCACCATTATTACTACTTCTGTCACCACCACCACCATACCACTACTACTATTACTGTAACTACCACCACCACACACACCACCACCACCACTACCACTACCACCACCACCACCACCATCCACCACCACTATTACTACTACTACCACCACCACCATCCACCATAACTACTACTACTACTATCAGCACCATCATCACCATCACCACCACTACTACTACTACTACTACCACCACCATCACCACCACTACTACTACTACTATCACCACCACCACTACCACTACCACTACTACTACTACTACTACTACTACTATCACCACTACTACTACTACCATCACCACCACCACCACCAGTACAGTTAGATCTGCAACATTGACAGCTTTATGGCACCTTGTGGGACGTGCAGGGCACCATGTAAAATGATATGGCATCTTGTGGAATTTGTAGGGAACATTATGTAAGCATCTTGTGGAATGTATAGATCACATTGTGAACTAGAAGATGACGGACAGTACTGATGGCGCCTATGCCTTCTGTCCGAGTGCGTGCAAAACTGTGTTTATTTTCCTGGCATACTGGAGTTCTCGTGTGAAACTGATGATGATTTACACCACTTTCTACGATTGTGTGTGATTCACGTGATTTTCGTGCAAGCAGCGGGGTCTTTTCTCTCGTAAATGCTTGGACAGGACCAACCCCCCGCCCCCTCCCGATAAGTGCACCTATTATCGATAACACGAGGTCGCTCAGGCTGCTGAAGGCGGAGTTAGCCTATAAATTGTGCAGTCTGGAAAAATCAGGACACGCACGCAACAGCAAGTAACAGTCATGCAACAATCTCGCCTCACGTCATGGCTGCGTTCCTGCCGATCTCTACAGTGAAACATTGTAAACAAATTCTCATCGTTTTTTTTTTCATTTCAGTTTCAAGAGATTTTGTATAAGTTATGAAATTGCTGTTTGTCATACACACTATAGGCTTATCTTTGCGATGTAATGGTACTTCTGGTCTAAGAAGGCAGTTTTGAAGCAGGCAGTTGTTGCTTTTGTGCATATCCTGCGTCATCTGGGTAGTTGGTATAGAGAAGGTGGCTTACCTGTGCGCGCTTCCTCCCCCCCCCTTCCACTCTACTAATCAGCTCCAGGGGAAAGATTAAGCCCATAAGTCTGAAAATCAAGCAGTGTTTCAATACATGCCAAAATGTGCGAAGGCTGAAGGATTTAGCTACCAACAATCATAAGGTCTTTCCCTTTTTTTTCTTTCGGAATTATCTCTCGTTGCCTTTGGCTCTCCTGGGCAAACTCATAAGGTTTGACAAAGTGACTGTCATCATCATCATCATCATGTGCCGTGCCGACTGGCGTTGGCTATTATGCTTCTCCAGAGTACACGATCCTTCATGCAGGCCATCAGCTCAGTTGGTGATCTCCTCTCACACCATCCCGTCAGACTGTCCAGTATCATTTCTCTTGGTCTTCCTCTTGATTTTCTTCCTTCTATTTTTCCTGTTGTTATAATATTTTCAATGCCCCCTCTTCTCATTGCATGTCCTATGAAAGTACATTGTCTCTCTCTTATCTTTCTGACAAGATTTTTTGTCTCTCCAGCTCTTCTCATACATTCTTCATTAGTTATTTTTGCTGTCCAGGGGATTCGCAACATTCTTCTAATAAACCACATTTCTGCTGCTTCCAATGATTTTTGTGCAGACTTGCCTATTGTCCATGATTCACTTCCATATAACAAGATAGCTTCAATATAGCATTTTAGGACTCGTTTTCTAACATTCATTGATAAGGATGTGTTGGTTAATATGTTTCTCATTCTCTGAAATGCAGTCTTTGCTTGGCCTATTCTGTTCCTAATTTCTGTTCTGCATTTCCCATCTGAAGTTATTACTGCTCCAAGGTATTTGAATTTCTGCACCTGCTTTAGCATAGTTCCATTTAATTTTATACTGTATGTTGGTGGATTATGTTTCTTAGATATAACCATAGTCTCTGTCTTTTTGATGTTCAAAGTAAGGCCTTTCTGTTCACTTTCTTTGGCGACTTTATCCAAGAGATTTTGCAGGTCTTGTTGGTTCTCAGCTATCAGTACTGTGTCGTCAGCATACCGAAGGTTGTTAATATTGTATCCTCCAATTTTTATGCCTGGTTCTGTGATGATTGTTCTTAGAATATTCTCGCTATACAGAGAAAAAAGGTCTGGAGATAGTACACATCCTTGTCGCACCCCTTGTTTTATAGGTTGACTGTACCGTCTACTATTTATACAGTAACCGGGCTGCACCACCAGACGCAAACCACAGCGATAAAGCACGAGATAAGCTGAACAGTTTGGTCTGTAACCACAACGTACACCTACCTCCAGGCGGGCAACACACGCAGTACACGCCAAACTGCTTGGGGTTGACGTAAGGAAGCGGGCACATGTTCATGCAGTTGATGGGTGTGGTTGGCAAGACCTCAAGCTCCAGCAACTCTGATAGAAAGCGGCAACCCATATCCCTGGAAGCCCTGGTTTTGAAGACGTTCCGGATGTGGTTGGACAGCATTCCTAGAAGATCATGAACAACGTGAGGGCACTTTGGCTTCGATTAAGAAATGATATAAATGCAGGTGAGAATGTCAGAAAAGTTTTAAATAAATCAAAATTTAATGATTCATTCATCCAGCACTGTGCTAGACAGCGCTTGCATTCATACTTGTCCTTCTTGTGTGGTCTTTAGTGTCTAAAAACAGCAATTTTTTTTTTCTCTTGCCATTTGGTCAGGCTCATGAGATACTTTTCTCTCATCCTTCCTTTCCCTTTTTTGCTTAAAGTTTTCCAGTAAATTCCAGATTCTATAACCTCTATCTTCCTTTGATATGTCCAAGGAATGTTTGTTTTGTTTTGTGTTTCCTCATGACTGTGACTAGTTTTTTCACAGTTAGACCACTTCTCCGAGAACCTCTTCATTTATTTTTTTTTTCTGTCTGTCCAGGGTATTTTGTTGCAGTTTATTGTAAAGTCACATGCATGATGCTTCCAAAAAGATAAAAATAATAGTAATAATAATAATTACATTATATGGCACATGTTCTTCATTCTCGATCTTTTAAATATAATAGTTTTTATATATAGACAATCAGTGTCTAAACTGGGGGAGGAGGACTATTTAGATGCGTTTTTTAACCGTCCATAGTGGCGTGTATTAAGTCAGCAAAATTAAGAGCAGGTTTCACAGAAGTGGCGCATATTTTGTTTCTAATTATTGCAGTAGTTTCCCCTAGAGGAGACACGTTACTGGATTTTGTTATTTCTAACTTTCGACCGTTTTTGTTTCCCGCGAGACAGCCGTTGAAAATGCTACAGACAGCGGTGTACTTTTCTCGGTCCTACAAGGGTTAAATGGTACAAGGAAATAAAGGCATCCCATCTGACTAGAAATTTCAAGAACTGAATACAATGGAGTAGCATTGCTACTGCTATACATCGCCACAGCATTTAAATGAAAAGAAAATGTTCAGTCGTTTGTTTTTTTAAAAAAATAGTTTGTGTTCTGTTATTATAGCCGTCTCCTGCTTTTCGACCGCCCTTTTTTTCGTCCACTCGCTCTTTCGGCAGATGTCAATTATTTAAACAAAAGTCCACGTATTCGCTCGCATAGTGCGCTCTCTCGACCGATTTCGTCCACCTTCCCTCCCACACGGCTGTAATCCGACCAACCAGACGCTTCGTAACAAACTTGAGTCGGCGCCATCATTCTATTTTCAGAATTTGTTTTAAAATCTCTTCGTGCTTATAATATTCTTATATTTCTGCTTTTAATACGTTTATATTTCTGCTTATAATATTAAAAATGCCTCCTAAATGTGGCGATAAAACTAAAAGCACCCATAAGGTTCTAAATTTGCAAGAAAAGCTAGAAATAGTAAAAAAAAAAAAACACTAGTGATCAAAGCATGTCACATTCTAGTATAGACCGCAAAACTAGGTGTACCTCTCTCAGCAGTTAGTACAGTTCTTAAGGTTAAAGTCAAAGTATTTGCGGAAATTCAAACACTTTATGTTTTTGTGTTTATTTAACTTTAAAATTTTTGGGTTTATTTTTGTTTATCTTTCACAAGCATTCGCAAGCGGTATAAAGTGTACTATTTACGTTTTCTGCGATCAAAATCAAACTGCAAGCTAAAAAAAAGACTAGATTCACTTTTCAATAGTTTCAGTGCTCTTCTGTGCTCTTTTTCCTAAATAGTCGAATAAGCGGGAGACTCTCGTATTCATTGTATTATGAAGTTAAGTTAGTAAAAAAAAAAAGATTTGTAACTTGCTCACAGTGACCTATTACCTGCTGCCCTAGAAGGGGAGTTCACCATGTTCTGGACAGTACTCAGAACAGAAGACTGCGATGACATATCCTGCGGTGTCTGGGAAGCTCCAGGTGATTTCGTCGTTGATGTTTGCTGAGCTCCGTCGAAAAGAAGAGCGTCGAAGATCACTTGAGTGTTGTTGCTCGCCATATTCTCGGAACCAGGCGAAGTACCACCAGAAGTGAATGTTCCATTTCCAGGTGACGACTGAGGGAAGAGATTTTTAAACTGGGGGAAGAAAATAGCTAACTGTTGTTCAAATGTATCTCGTGGAAGTGTAGATGTAGCCATTGAGGGAGCTGTCTTTGTATTTTTACCAGAAATGTGTTCGCTTGTTAACTGTTCATATAACCGCACGTCAGCTGAAGTTCTATCCCTCATCGTGCTGAATAATGTATTTGATGTCTTCTGCGTGTACTGTTCTACAGAACTCAGTGCTGAACTAGTCGAACTCGAGGGTGTTGTTCCAGTTGCTTGGCCGGCCATTATCTGGTTGTACTGTTGCAGTAGTTTTTCATATTCACCAAAGCCATCGGTCCCGTTGCTTGTACTTGAGCTTCTGGAGGCTGTTTTCTTCTTCATGCTGTTAGACTGTTTCGCTGATGCTGAAGCACTTCCTAAACTTGAAATCCCTACGTTTCCAGCTTTGCTGACGAGTTGATTTAGCAGCACCTGTAGACTAGCAGTCCCGGTGGGCCCACCTGCCAGAGACGTCACCAGAATCTGATATAAAGCATCAGCCGGGGAGGTGCCTTCCACTCTTTGCCCTTTCACTGCTGAAGCCGATCCAGATCCCCATGAGGTTTCCATATAAAGAGAAAAACAAGGCATGCACAATTATTTATTAAGCATCTAATTTTTTTTAAAATAACAGCAAGAACTGGTATATTCATTATTAGAAAGAATTTCATACAGTGAACGGACAGAAATTCTGTTACAATGACTAAATACAGAAAAGTCTGAAGTTGAGAAACAGGTGTTTAATCCTTATGTCAGTCAGAATAATTAGTTGTACCAGAGGTGGTAGCAGCAGTAGTAGTAGTAGTAGTAGTAGTAGTAGTAGCAGCAGCAGCAGCAGCAGCAGCAGTAGTAGTAGTAGTAGTAGTAATAGTAGTAGCATCACCAGTAGCAGCAGCGGCAACAACAGCAGTAGTAGTAGTAATAGTAGTAGTGTCAGCAGCAGTAGCAGCAGCAGCAATAGTAGTCCATGGACTATTATGCCGGCTGACAAGGAAAAATATTAACACTAATGACATCTCCTCTAGCTAGATGACTCCATGACGTGATAGTGTCCCCTTGACCTTCTGCAGAATGGTACACACAATAATATGGCGAATTTAGCGGTCAGCAATGAGGGGTATCTAACAGTCCGATTGATATAATGAATGATACGGGAGGACGTTGTAGAAATATATGGGCTGGGCAGAGGTGGACGCGTTAAAGAAGTACAATAAAGGGGGGGGGGGAGGGTCTGACAGTGAACGAAACAAAAACTGACACTACCGTCAGAGGCATAGCTAAGACGAAGCAGTGGGATCACTTTCCCTGGGGACCAGATTGAGTGATGGGGCACATTTTTTTGTCGTTCAAATTGCGAAAAATGTACTCCTTTTGGAAGCGTTTTTTGTGCTTAAATTCCTTCCACCTTCATCCCCCCCCCCTCACTGCCCCGTCACTATCACCTTTACCCCTCTCTGCGTACAACTACAATCTCCCTTGAGCCTTTTACGATTTGAAAGTTATTTATAGAAGGCGATTACTTTACAGGAGACGATTACTTTACAGAAGTTGTATCGATACCTGTTCCTGCGTTGCTCTGTGAAGAGGCGGCCTGGTTGCCGTTGTTACTGAATGAGTAGGATGACTGATACAAATCCGGTAGGGGCGGCTCTGTCGTTGTCTGCACGGACGCTGATGGCCTAGTCAGGCTGGATATGCGTGACATGCCGGCAGTGTAAGACGTCCACAGCACGTTGATGGTTGGGTCACTGAGACCTGAGGACATGTTTGTGAACTGAAGGCAAATATTGGTATCGATGCTGAGTATTGTGGCAAATTTTATGAGAACGCATATAATACGCTGGGGAAAGTTGCAAGTTATATCATCATCATCATCATCATCATCATCAGTGGTTCCAAAAACGTTGATCAGTGAACCTTTGAGGTTCGCAAAGTTTCCAGTGGGGGTTAAAGAAACAAGTACAGATTATGTAGAAAATTGCAAATATTTTTTACTAAACACCAAGAGGCCAAGTGTAAGATGGCCACGGGAGTGATTTATCATTGGCGTCAGAGGTCCATGGCCTGAAAAAAAAAGTTTGAAAACACTATCTTTTGATCATCTAAAAATGAAATCTTATTCTTTTATTTTCAAAACAGCATCTGTTCGCTCTGTCATATCCTGTTTGATGTATTCTGTATTAATTAATTATTATGTATTCTAATTTCTACTTATAGATGTCAGCGCCAAATGTTCTGCCATTTTGTTTGTTTGTTTCCTATTAAGGGATTTCTGTCCAAGATGACTTCCATCTGCGGTATCTATTTTTCTGTTTTTCTGTCAAGAGATTTACGAGCCAGATGTCATGCTGTCTTCTGTATCAGTTTACCAGTTTTACGTTGAGATATCTATATGTCATATGTCTTGCTCTTCGTTATGTGTGTATTATTCTGTTTATGCATTTCTTCGCCATATTTTTTTTGTTGGCCTTCTGCATTATTCCTGCTGACTCCGTTTTTTTTTGTGTGTTTTCTTTTATCTAATTTAATTCATGTTCTGCATCATAAATATTCAACTGTTTCTGACATGAGCATCAAGTCTTCATTTAACTCTTTTACTGCCGAATAACAACACCCATGAACCAATAACGTCTTTTGGTAACAATCACTACGACCACAATGTTTTACCGGGAAATAACGCAATGTTTATTTATAGCACTTCGAGCAGCTTAAAATTAGTCTTGCAACCAGGGAACAAAACTATATAACTGTTTTTACTAAAACAAACGAACAAAAGTTTAACAAATCCATTGAAATGGCTAATGGTAATCTAAGAGTCAAAACATTGACAGCTACGTGTGTATTGCAATATAATATGCCTCGTCTTGCGTGCAGATTAGCTCTTTTTTTTATTATTCAAAGGCTGTTTCATATCATTCGTTTGTCAGGTATTCATTTCTAAAGTAACAAAAGCATCCAAGCCAGATAACACCTGCATTCCGTCACTCTCGTGTGAAGAGGCTAGCTCACTATGAACTGCGCTTCTTTTGTGCTGCTACTGCGCTTCTTTTGTGCTGCTTCTGATTTTAATTTAGACTCAGAGCTTGTCTGACGACATTGGATGTTTTCAAAAAGTCCTTTTATCCTTGCGTAGCCAAATTTTATTTGTTTCCCTTGTGTGAAAATGAAAATACTGCTAGTGACATGCCTCACGCAAGAAATCGCCAGAAAAGAGACTAACAATATTCGAAATGAAATTTCACAGAAAGCCACTTAGAACTTCATGGATAGAGGCTGACAGTACAAGACACAGTGCCCGGCAAAAGGATAAAGGGGCAACTTCCCTGCAGGTGAACTCGGGATATCATAGGAAACTCATTGCGAGACACTGGTCATCGTGCTGCAAGACCCGAGTTGCATTCATGGAGACTGTGAGAGAGGACAACGTTCTGGAAAGGGCACATCAACATGACAAAGAGACGTATCAGTTATTTGATCTGTATAGTACAAAGCAACGTTTATTAATAGTATAAACTACAATAAGAGGAAAATCAAGGCCGTGTATTAAAAGATTTACGATATAGGTTGGAGAAGATGGGAGATCTAAGATTCAGGTTATTACATATCGCTGTTATGAGGTTAATGGTAGCCAGTACAAAAAAGAACGAGTGGTTAACTAGTTCAGCTTCAAGCCTCATCACACGTGACCATACTGAAACGTATTTCAAAGAATTCGTTCTTTTATCTGCAATAAAAACTACCAAAGACAGAAAATTAAATTTCTACACATAACACTTTAAAAAACATAAAATTCCTAAATCTAGAAGCAGTACCTAACGTGTTAATGTCTTGAACCGTCCGTCCAACCTGTGCAGACAGCAGCTGTGAAAAGATTGGCCACAAAGGATTATCTGGCACATTGGTTCCAGCCGCTCTTTGGCTATCCGTTTTATGAACGGCTGGGGAAAAGATAATAATAATAATGGAGGATTAAAAAAATAGTTCGCTCAGAGTACAGGACGTGAGAAACGACACGTATACCAGTGTCCACAGTCGCTGAGGGTTAAAAGATACACAAGAAATCTTCACTTGGTCATTTGTTCTAAAGGACCCTAAAGTGACAGAGCACATGTTCTGTGGTCAGCCCTTCCAGAATGAGCCTGTTAAGATGTGAGATGGCTGAGTCGATGTTCGTTGTACTCTAGTGGCTAGCTGGCTGCTAGTCTTACTGGAGTCCGTGGTTCGAGTCACGGTAATTCTATTGTCATTTATCTTTCTCTCACGTCTAAAGTGCTTTGTGTACTATTTTTCTTTTTATCGTGTCTACAGTGCTAAGTGCATTATTTAAAAAAAAATTTCTCTCGCGTCTAAAATGTTTTGTGTACTATTTTTCTTCCTCTCGAGTGTAAAATGCTTAGTGTGCTATGTTTCTTCTTCTCGCGTCTAAAGTGCTTCGTGTACTATTTTTCTTTCTCTCACATCTAAAGCGCTAAGTGTGCTATTTTTCGAATGCTGACAATACAATACAATGCTACACCACTTCACTGTGTAAAAGTTTCCTTCATCTGACATTTTTGTGAAGAACCCTAAAAATTGGAAATAAAACAAAAGTCAGACAAGAAGAACATTTCACAAACTACAAAGAAAACAAAGACAGAAACAAGGAAACAAATAAATTTGGGAGAAGAGAAATTTTCAAATATGTTATAGGAAGGAAAGTGCTGTCAGATTTGGCGGTCTGTGACTCTTAGCTGACATTCTTCGTGCAATTTGTATACTCTTTCTGTATTCAGTTGTAGAAAAATATGAAATTGGATTGAAGGGGAAGATGTTCAATCTTTTATTTTTTTATATCGTTGTTATACCAAGTGTTTGAAGGGCGATTATACTATACGTTCACACCTTACATATTGACACTTAACACCAATGAATAGGAACACGAAATAATAATCCTTCATGAAATCATGATCTCTTGTATTTTCACAAAATGTCGACTTACAAGGTAGCAAGAATCAAAATGAATCTTATGTACGTTATATTAAATATCATGCCAATATGCATAATCAAATCATTAAAACGTTTCATTGAACACTATGGGTTTAGCTCTGATTGTAAACCACACAAAATTAAGCTACACATATCTGTTCCTATATTTCCTATATAACGAATGACTTCCCTCATTCACGCATGAACAATCACACGGCTCCCAACGGTCGCTGGCCTCTAACCTGCTCTGCATATGGAATCCCGACCTCTTCAGCTTCTATCTTCTCGTCTTCTATATGATCAGCGACGGACTCGCAGGACTGCGCATTTCCGTAAAAGCCCGTCTCTGGCCAGTGGGGTTGCCAATCAAACCGGGCAACTGGTTGCTTTGTTATCTACTCCTTACACAATTTGTGGTAAGATAAAATGTGGTAAGACAATGTGGTAAGATAAAGTGTAGTAAGACAGTGTGTGGTAGGAATGAAAGAATAATGACAAAGAGGTGGAATGTTAGACGGGCCTGCGCCCCCAGTTCTTCACCCTTCCGAAATAAAGATCGTTTCTTCCCTAGTAACATGCCCAGCCTGGCTAACGGGACAGGAATCGCCATAGTCCACATGGTGGTGGAGTCTATTAAAGAAGTACTGTATCTGTTCCTTGTTTATAAACCTTCTCTCAGTGACTGAAAAAAAATAGCCACCGTAACTCACTCCTAATCCGACACGATACTGTGCATCAACATCTTCGCCTCATCGGCTGCAAAGAACATCAAGTTCTCGCTGTTCCAGGGAGATAGGACAACTAGTTATGACATTAATACATATTTTAAAAAAATCAAAAGCAATGTTATTTGTACTGAAAGCTATCTTGATTTTTTTTTTTTTTTTGAAATCCGAACGCGTAAAAGTGAGTGGATTATATGGATAAAATCAAGAGATGGACAGAAGACAGTTTTTTTTTTTTTTTAGTTCATCTTTACGTAGAAAGGCAAAAGTTTCAAGTTCATTGCAGTGAAGTATTGTTTGTTGTTGTTCGTCCATCGTCTTCGGTGATGATCACAGATTCATCTTAGTCAAAGTAAGGAGAGCTGTGTCCGTGCCTGACCAACTAGCCCTATACGAGCTCTAAAAGTTTTGCCACATACGAAACATATATGCCCAGATTCAGTTGCGGGTGCTTGTGCTGCCTTGGCTTTTCGCATTGCAGTGAAGCAGAGATCTAATGAAGGCCATCAGAATGGATACACATGTGAGCAAACACAACAAATAAATATCCTTTTTAAACCAAGAAGTCGGGAACATTTAAACCACGGTCCGTGCCCCAAATACGACTCAGAAAATATCTTATATCTTATATCTTATATCCTTCCCGTGCCGTTAGACGTCACATATGGCTCGCAAAGTAGTTCGCCAATTTTTCCTGTCTTCGGCGAGTCTTTCAACCTCATCAAAGGATTTTATGCCTGTTAACTTGGCCTCTCTTAATAATGTTCTCTTCAGAGTTTCACGCGGTCTGCCCCTTTTTCTTCGGCCTGTTGTGTTCCACTTGATAGCTTGTTTTGGGATTCTCTGCTTCAGAAAATATAGGAACCCAATATTCCCGTATATGGAAATATGCCGTTGTATCAGGCAAGGTCGCTGAGGCCTTCCACAGCGTCTACTTGTCCTCTCAACACTGAAATGTATGTGAAGAAGGAGACAAAACAAGACATAAGACAGAAACGCCGTAGATAAATCCTTCTCCCTTTGCTGTTGAGCGATGGTCGTGTAATCAATCACCACTTAATACACCTTACGGCGTCTTCTAGGAGTCGAAACAAATTCCCTTCAGTTTTCCCGTTTTGTAACCAGCTTCTTTGTTTTTGTGTTTCAGCCGAGCTGCGTGTTTCAGCCGTGCTGCCCGTTGCTCATCTCACGCTGTGTGTTATTCACGGTCTTGCGCGTAGAAGTGCCTTTATTAAGAGCCTAAACTGGCATGTAAATTTTATGAATCATGAAGGCATGTAGCCGACATCGAGTAAATACCGGACGTCACATAGGGCTCGCAAAGTAGTTCGCCAATTTTTCCTGTCTTCGGCGAGTCTTTCAACCTCATCAAAGGATTTTATGCCTGTTAATTTGGCCTCTCTTAACAATGTCCTCTTCAGAGTTTCACGCGGTCTGCCTCTCTTTCTTTGGCCTGTTGTGTTCCACTTGATAGCTTGTTTTAGGATTCTCTGATCATTTCTTCTCATCAAGTGACCAACATATGTCCATCTCCTTTTCCTGATCACCCATGAGACTGGTTGTTGTTCAGTCATCTGTCTTATCTCTGCATTGTTCTTGAATTGTTCCACTTGATACCGAGTATTTTCCTTAGGCATTTGTTTTCAAAAGAGTCTAATTTCTTTTCTATTTCTTTAGTTGTTTTCCAATATATATATATATATATATATATATATATATATATATATATATATATATATCATACAGGATGGGAGAGTATTACAAAGATGAGGAGCAGAATAAGCAAAGCTTATCTTGAAGATGGACACCACAGGGGAACAGAAGTAAGGGTTGACCAAAAGAGACATGGAGAAGAACAACAGAAAGGATGCTGAACAATAGAGGGCTTACCTGGGCAAGAGCAGAAAAAAAGACAAAGGACAGGCATTTGTGGAAAACCCTTGCAGAAGCCCCATGTGCCCTGGGCACTTAAGGTTCAGAGAGAGAGAGAGAGAGAGATAGAGAGAGAGATAGATAGATAGAGAGAGATAGATAGAGAGAGATAGAGATAGATAGATAGATAGATAGATAGATAGATAGAGAGATAGATAGAGAGAGATAGAGATAGATAGATAGATAGATTTAAACAGTTTCCATAGATAAGACAGAGCATAAACGGTTTGTTTAGCTGAATGGTCAGGCGCTCGGTTTTCTAATCCGGTGGTACTGGGTTTTCTAATTCGGTGGTACCGGGTTTTCTAATCCGGCGGTACCGGGTTTTCTAATCCGGTGGTACCGGGTTTTCTAATCCGGCGGTACCGGGTTTTCTAATCCGGTGGTACTGGTTTCAAGTTTCAGTCGTGGGATTTTTTTTTTCCTTGGTAGTGAAAGTAGATGGATATGTGTGATTAAATTTTACAAAAAGATAGAAAGAATGAAGAAAGTGAGCAGAAGCAAAAATGACAGAAAGCAAGATGAGCACATAAAAATGAAGAACATCGACGATCCAGAATTTCGATAGAAGCCTTTTCAAGGATCACATACAAAAATAACACAACAGATAAAAAGATGAAAAACATAAACTTAGAAACTTTTTGGTCTCCTTACTAGGAAGACGGGAACAAAATGCCATGATTTTTTTTTCTGGTAGATATAAAAAAGGCCCAGGGGTTCACCTAACCTCTAAAAATTGGTTACCAAAGAAACCTGGGAAGGTAAATTCGGACAGGCCTGATACTGACCACGTGACACTTTCATGTAGCGATGGATTTGGAAATAGGGGCATGACACCAACGTGTCTTAATGGCATGGAAACATGGATTTTTACTTTTCTTTATGTTGAGGGGAGGGCCAAATAAGCCTGTAAATTCAACCCTGAACGATGAAATTTAAGAAACTTGCTTAAACTGCCGTAATTCTCATCCTTCGTTTTCCAGGAATCGCGGAGCAAGGGCCTGACAGATAATACCCATAGCCACATCGCGGAAGGAAATGACGCATCCTAGCGTCTTGCTAGACCGGAAACGAGTAATAACTTTCCGACGTCCGAAGACACAAATAGTAAGGAAGGACATTTTCTAAATATAGAATCAGATTTCATAATTTTTGCTCTCTGAAAGTGGACAGGATACATTAAACATCTTGACATTTGTCCCACAAAATTATTATTATTATTATTATTATTATTATTAAAACTAGGTAAATTTAAGAATTTAAAGTGGATGGATCAAAATATGAGTCAGTCATTTGCATGTCCTTTGCGAAACTTTGCCTCCCTAACAGCTCTCCTACAGGCCTCTCGGTTGTGAGCAAGATGGCCTGCTGCTGATGCATCAATTTGCAGATTATCAACGATATCTTGCAGCCATCTTCGCCTTGGTCTTCCTCTCTTTCTTTCCTCCATTATGTACCCTTCCAAGACGGTCTTCTCTAGATTATTGTTTAATGTGTCCAAAATATTTTAAGTTTTGTCTGTTTAATCCTCTTTGGCCAGCATTCTTCAGTATTAGGTTCTTGTAGTATGGATGTGAGTAGTGGAATCAAATAACTACTACCAGGGAGCTGCGCTGGTGTAATGGATTAGACACTCGCTTGCCGACCAGGTGACCGGGTTTCGATGCCACTCACCACGTTGTGGCGGTCAGACCGCAGCCCGCAAAAAAAAAAAAAACCAAAAAGCTCCAGTGGTTCACTCTGTCTCAAGGAAAAATGGCTACCAAGGTTAACGCTCTGGGAACAAAGAGGAATGACTCCGCTAGCTACGGAGTTCGTGCTGACGGCGACGCTAGTCAGCAGTTTCTAGTCAACTGCTAACTAGGCAGCGGACCACTTCAAATTTGACAGTGTACAATGACGCTGGTTCACAATTCATATCTTTACGTTTACCTTTACCTGCTATGAACTTCAGAACTATGAACTTCAGACAATGACAATTCATAGTTTTTTTAAAATACTTTCAGGTATCTCGGGTATTTGAGAAAAGAGACAAACTCTGAAAATGCAGAATATCATTTTATAAATTTTATATCTGGAGATGAACGAACATCCAAGTTGAAACTAAGACTAAATAATAGCATAGTCCTACCAAAACTGTGCTACCAGTGCCAGACATGGGCACTTATTAAGAAACAACAGGATAAAATAGCTACATGTGGAATATGATGTCTTAGAAAAAGCAACAGATAACACCGAGTTTGACAAGCCGAGGAATGACATCATTAGACAGATGGTATGACATCAAATAATGAGAAAAGTCGTAACAGGGCTGCCTTTACTTATTATAATACAAGAGGCTGGGTCGAGTCGCCCCAGCTGAAAAAAAAGTACCCAACATATAAGTTCTGGGTAAAGACAGAATCCGAAGAGGATAATATTTACCTGAACGTCCAAACATACCAGATGTCCAGGTACACATGGCTGTGAGTGAATAATGAGAATAATGAGAAAAGTCATAAACAGCATTGACGATCCTTCGCTATGTCTACATGGCCAGTGGGTGAACTATGATAGTTTTCGTGTACCTGGTTCGGCTTGGGGCCTTAGTTACGGGGGTCGTGCCGAGAGCGACGCTGACTAGTTTCGAATCTGGATTTTTGTAGCTCCAGAAATGGCGCCCTCACTTGGTGGCTGTCATCCATGACTCATGCGAAGGAGCACTGATGAACAGACCGTGCGATACTCTCTGGCACAGGTGGTGGAGCGATTATGGGAGTATTTCGTTTCGCGATGACACCGATAACCTAATACTGAATACTGAAGAGGACCAGCTTCTTTTGATATCAAAGGAAGACTACATACAAGGTAAGCGCGTTTACATACAAGGTAAGCGCGTTTATATACAAGGTAAGCGCGTTTATATACAAGGTAAGCGCGTTTATATTCAAGGTAAGCGAGTTTATATACAAGGTAAGCGCGTTTATATACAAGGTAAGCGCGTTTATATACAAGGTAAGCGCGTTTATATTCAAGGTAAGCGCGTTTATATACAAGGTAAGCGCGTTTATATTCAAGGTAAACGCGTTTACAGAGATCACCGACAAGTGATTTGAACGAGTTTGAGAAAATTTGTAGGCTCGTCATTTATATAAAAAGTATAATTCTTATACACAAAAGATAGAGAAAGACGAGAAAGGAGGAGGGTTGGACATAGGGCCAACTTTCAGTTCACATACACTTCTAAAGTCTACCACAAGCATAACCAGATAAGTTCTCACCTGGAATCCCAAGGGAAAAGGAAGCACGAAAGACCTAGAATTGAAGCAGAGATTTTAAAAAAAATCGATTACATATGGAGACAAATAAAAGAGAGACAGGCCAGGACAGAAATTAATGGAGAGTCCTTGTTGAAGGTTTTTGTTCCAGATAAGGGGTTAAGAGAGCAAAGAAGAAAAAAAAATAGAACACGAAGATTAGACAATAATTAGTTATTAAGTAGAGTTCTAAGGTCAGCCCGTCTTTCTTACAATTGGGATACTAAAAGAGCTAAGCGTTTAATTTTTCATCCATTTTTCATGTTTTTATCTATCGTGTGTTCTTGTATGAGATCCTTGAAAAAGGGCTTTTGTCGAAATTTTGGACTGCTGTATGTCCTTGAAAAAGGGCTTTTGTCGAAATTTTGGACGGCAGTATGTTCTTCATTTATATGTGCTCATCTTAATTTCTGCCATCCTTGTTTCTATCCACTTTCCTCGCTCTTTCTTTTTGTAAAACTGAACCATACACCTCTGCCTATCTTTACTACTAGAACCAGTTTTACCGCAGTCGTCATTTCCCTTAACAACCATCATAATTATTATCTGATTCCCATAATACCAGTAGCGGAAACTGTTATATCATGTGACGCTCATAGGAAATGCGGGAGACCGGAAGCCCAGATAGGGGCATATTTGACATTTCCGGTATAACTTCTAAGCGACGAAGAAGAAATCTGGCATAAACGATGAAATTCGTGGACCACAAAGGTGAAATTTTCGAAAAAAAAAAAAACATAAAGAAAGAAAAATATTTATAGAGGCGTTCAGGAATTTGTTGTTGTTGTTGTTGTTGTTGTTGTTGTTGTTGTTGTTGTTGTTGTTGTTGCTGCTGCTGCTGCTGCCTGTACTAATGTATGAATATTTACGGCTTCTATAAGTAATTGGAGCAGTGGTTCTCATACAGTGGTACTAGGTCTCAGTCCTCACATTTACCCCCCCCCCCTCCCCCCAGTCTAGTCATGAACCCTCCCCCTATACATTAAATCATCCGTCCAGAAAGGAGTTTTACCATTATACATTTAATTACTGTGGTAATTACTGAAACATATACTTGAATTTCGTCCCTGTGTTGAGAATCCCTGAACTGGAACATTATGTCTTAGAACCGGAGAAAAGATAATAATATGATAAGATATTACATTACATGTGAAAACAAACACAAGACAAGACTATTTTAAAACGAATAAAACACTAACAATAAAAACCACGACAATGTAGCACTACTTAGAAATATTATAATACAGCAACTTTTAGAAATATTAGAATATAGCACTATTTAGAAATATTAGAATCTAGCACTGTTTTGAAATATTAGAATGTAGCATTATCTATAAATATTACAATTTAGCGCTATTTAGAAATATTAGATTGTAGCATTATTTAGAAATATATTACAATTTAGTGCTATCGAAAAACATGAGAAAAGTGAACTATTTAAAAATATGAGGGAGAAAAAGCATTAAAACATTAGAAAAGACAATTAACTAACAATATGAGATAAAAGCATTATCAAAAAACATTGAAAAAAAATTTGAAAGAACCGGCGTTAATTAAGAAGATGAGAATATAGCACTAACTAAAACATGAGAAATGAGTCCTATCTAAAGCCTGAGAAAATAGCATTAACTAAAACATGAAAAATGAGTCATATCTAAAACATGAGAAAATAGCACTAACTAAAACATGAGAAACGAGTTCTATTTAAAATATGCTAAAGCAGCACTAAAATAACACATGAGAAATAAGTCATATCTAAAACATGAGAGAATAGCACCAACTAAAGAATGAGAAATTAGCACTATTTAAAACGTGTGAAATGAATACTATCTAAAACGTGAGAGAGTAGCACTAACTAAAACATGAGAATTAGTACTATTTAAAAATTGTGAAATGAGCACTATCTAAAACATGAGAAATAAATAATAACAAAAAATTTAAAAAAGCAGCACTATGTAAAAAATACGGTGCAAGAAAAGCATTATTTAAAAGCGTAAGAAAAGTTGACCGTAAAAACAAAATAATAACAATAATTAAAAAAAAAAAAAACAGCATGAGAAAGATTGTGCTATTCGCTAACGTTAGAACGGAACATAGAAAGTCTTGGCGGTCATTTTGACCTTATGTAGTTCTTTAAACCCGTGCAGATAAAACTAATGAAATTAGACAGCAATTGTGCTAAAAAATAAGTGGGTTCACAAATCTTAAATATATTTCTGAGATACTGTCAGTACTTCACCCAAAATGATGAGGATAATCACAGCTCCAAGTCTAAGAGCGAGAGACATCTTCTTTTACTGCACACCTAGTTCATCACTGTTGGCCATTTGTCTCTTGTGGGATTCTTTTCCGTGAAATCCATCAGTCATCGTTAAAAAAAAGATGGTGTCAAACAAGGTTTGACCGCCCAACTCAAAAATAAGAATTTCTTGTGGTCTTTCTCTTTCTTCGGGTCGAGATGTCAGCTTTTCTAACCCTGATTATAGAAATGGCATATACAGTATATCGTGTGCGGTGTACACTATATTTATATTGCTGGTTTATAAATTCACTAAGATTTGAAGTTGGGAGATATTTGATTCCCTCTCTTTCTATTAAGCGAAAAGAAAGAAATGTTTTCACGTCCACGGGAGTCTAACTAATTTCTTACATGCCTGCAATTATATTGATTTATTTTATCGTTTTTGCCTATAAGAGAAGTTCTTCAATGTACACGAAGAAATAAAGGGGACAATGGCTTCAAAAGTGCACGAGACATATGGTCACAAGGTTCCTGGTCTGGCATCCCCGCCTCAAATGCCGTAGTGGCCTACAGATGTGAAGGCAGTAACGCCTGACACCCCTACGACATGCAAATGCTACTGGACGTAGATATGAACTATGTTTCATTTTCTAGATGTAATTTCCTAACTTCCTTATCACTTCCATTCGTCGGAAAATAGTCTTCATCACAAAGTGAAAACTGAATGTTTAATTTTTTTTCCTACATAATATAAAGTTAATTTAGTTTAATATATGCACCAATAATGTAGGCTATTATATTTCAATAAACGAATCTTCATATGCAACAATCAAATGCGTTTTTGCGTTTTAATATATGAATATGTGCCAGTAATATTGGTATTTCAATGCTTAAAATATGAACCTGAATATGTACCAAACATTAAAGCTACGGAACAAACATTAGTTTAGAAAAATGACTTTAATTATCCGAAAAGATGCGGTGAGGTAAAAATTTCTCGCCGGTGTAAATTTACGAAATGCAAACAAAAGATGCACACCGGCTGGTTTTATTCATGACAGCTTGACAGCCCCCCACCAACCCCCCAATCTGTCATCCACCTGTCCACCTGTCTAAGACTATGAGAATATCATACTAATTTATAGGTCTCTGCAGTGGCGCTCTGATACTGACATTTATTCTAATAATAACGAAGAAGATTAGGAAGAATGACTTATTCCGTCGGTTGTTATACTAGTCCTTCAACTCGTGGTGGAGCCAAGTAAACTGTCAAGTTGTTTCTGCTGCCAGATCTGCTCCGGTCTAGCCATTAAAAAATTTTCCCGCCGTAGCTATTTTTTTTTCTTTCCGAACAGCGGTTTTGCAAATATAATTGATAAAGACACAGTTCCTCTGACAGAGGGTGCCTTTAATGGGCAGCATAATTTAATTTCGAGTGTAGAAGCCTTTAATGGGCAGCATAGTTTATTTAATTTCTAATTTAGTTTCCTTTATTGGGCACCATAATTTATTTCATTTCTAATGTTTAGTGAACAAGTCAATCATGGACAGTCGATGCAAAGATCACAAGAGGCTACAGAGATATATTTTCTTAGAAGAATGTTAAATAATACCATTAATAGCTAAGATGACAAATAGGGAATGTGTAATACTATTGATAGCTAAGATGACAAATAGGGAATGTATAATAAAAGCAAATGTAGAATGTAGCCTAATTAGATCCCTTAGAAAAAAGAGACATCCATCAGTTATTAGACATATAATGAGAAGGAGGGAGCATGAAAACGTCCTAACAACAGGAAAGATAAATGGGAAGAGAAGCAGGGGCAAACAAAATTATGGTGAGAAAAAAAATCATAGTCTAGTCTTGTCTTGTCTGCAGCTGCGAGCTGGTGTTCTTTGCAGCCGATGCTGTGAAGGTGTTGAGGCACAACATCATATCGGCGTGGGACCGGGTTATGGCATCTACTTTTTCAGTCTCAGAGTACAGCTAAAAAGCAGGGGTGTGCAATGCTTCTTTAGCAGACTCCACCATCATGGGACTATGGCGATCCCTGCCCTGTTAGCTAGGCTAGGCCTGTTACTGGATGTACCAACGGAAAGGTGGGACAGGGTCTTGGTAAGCTATGGTTCGCTAACCCTAAGGCTAGCATGTTAGCTATGGGTCGCTGATGGACCATAACGGAATGGGACCACAACCAAGTGAAACATAACGTCAAAGATGGAAGGGCCAAGCAAGAGCGCTACAGTACGAAGCAAAGACGACTGATTAATCAACATAGAACTGGTACCACCACCAGCCAAACACTGGTGGAAATACTGAAGATGGGATCGGAGCACTTATGGACAAATCGTCCGATGTGCAACGAGGATGATCCATCGATTAACTAATTAAAATTATGGAAAGAGCGCATTATGAATCAGCGATGTTATTCAGTTACTGTAGCTGCAGCTACAGGAGGAAAGAAGGTGGTTAAGAACAGGTCACTGCAGACTTATGAGTCAGCTCTAATGACTTAGGATAACCCCACAAAACTGAGAGCTCTTGTGAGAGATGAGAGCAGACTTCAGACCACGTGTCCCAGATGTATCCAACGCGTATAGATCCAGGTCTGGCCACAGTAATAGCATTTTGAATCATTACTAAATTAATAAAAGGTAGAAATTAAACTGGCTAATGGCTACAGGTGCAATGTTTTACTATCGCTGATTTTCTTTTCATAAAGAGTTGTGGACATACTGTTGTTATTGGCAAAGATTTGACATAAAGTAGCGAAACCAGATGTTTTTAGTTTGTTTTTTTTTTTATTAAAAGAACCATTGTATAAATTTAGTTCATTTTTTTGTTCATTTTTGTTGGTAACTGCAATATTTCGTCATAAAAGACGGAGAAAACAGAGAGGTTAGGGCTGATAAAGTGTGTACAGTTTTGCTGTTGGTGTTGAAAGCGTATAAATAAGTGTTTAGAGTGTATAAATATGTGTTTTAAAAAAAAGTGGACGTCATAATGTCAGCCTAAGTTTTATTCATTCTCATTTGTTACCTGTCACATATTATACTGGGGACCGGCTAGCGTAGTGGTTAGAGCACTCGAGAAAATCTGCGAAGGAAGAGCAGCGAGGAAAGGAACATAACGAGGTCTCTAACGCTTCATCCCCTACGGCATTTGCTATGGGATTACCTTTACTTTTACCATATATTATATTGGATAGAGATAGTATTTTATTTTTTTTGTAAACCACCCGCAAGGGCGCTGCTAGATAAGTTTACCACTTCGCGATGTTGAGGGTTTTTTGGATTAAAATTTTCTTATCCTGGACAGAAGGACCATCTTGTTTATTCATGGTACCTTCCGTGCCAGGTAAGAAATATGGATATGAATATGGATAGAAATATGACAGTGTTAAACACACACACACACACAAACTATTACTCTAACCTAAGGTAATAAGAACGCAGATGTAAAGAGCGAAGAAATTTGACATATTCTCATGAACGCGAAACTGAATACCACCACTTTTTTGTTTGCGTTTTTTTTTTTAAAATGTCGCAACGTAAGTTGGAAATGCTCAATTTTGAAATTTGCAGTTACTGATAATATGTCTTGTTCGCGTAAGTGCTGTTTTTATAAGGGTTCCCCAACACAATATTGACGCAGAGTACTTGTACTTGTACGAACTCCCTGTAACTGCTTGCTAATGTTATCTGCAGCCGATGCTATAGAGATGTTGAGGCACAGTATCGTATCGACGTGGGAGCGGGTTATGGTGGCTACTTTTTCAGTCCCGGTGTACATCTAAAAAGCAGGGGTTGTGCAATGCTTCTTTAGCAGACTCCACCACCATGGGGACTATGGCGATCCCTGCCCCGTTAGCCAGGCTAGGCCTGTTAAAGGGGGTACCACGGAAAGGTGGGACAGGGTCTTGGTCAGCTATGATTCGCCAACCCTGACTCTGGCATATCGGCTGTGAGTTGCTGACTGCCTCATCGGACAAGCGTCTCCACCCCCACTGACGCTAAGAAAACCACATATATTTTCTGAATTGTTGCAAAAACTAAAACTTCTGCAGATGAGATTGCGGAGTCATTGACAACTAAGATGAGAGAATGAAAACAAGGGATTTTTTTTATTTTTTAAGCTTGGATTCAAGATTAATGCGTCGCTGAACTCCTGAAAATTACTTTCTCAGATTTCTCTGGTACCCATTTTAAGAGGCTGGGTGGACCCCGGGATCTTTTTAGTGTGGCGGTACCAGGAAAAAAAACAAAAAAACCCACTGCTGGGACCTGAACCCAGTACCACCGGATTAGTAGACCAAACGCTCAAACGCTCAAACAAGATCATGACTGGGACTAAAGAGAGTATGTACAGAGTGATCTATCTTTTACAGATAATGGCCTCGAAATCAGAGTACATGAAATTTTTTTTTTCCTAGAAGGAATGTAGGATATGTAGATAACAGTGCCCAGAGATGTAGTCCACCGCCCTTAAATGTCACTCCTAAATTACGCTTAACATTGCTTTCCACTTTTTTTTTTTTTTAGAAAGAGCTGCGAACGTTTTTAAAAGATAAAAAAAGCAGGTTCAGCACATTGTTATGAAGTATTTCGCTTGAACGTTTCTATTACTATTTTTCTAGTCTGACCTATCTAAAATGTTCTGTAAATTAGATCCATAATAAATAATCGCATCGGTCTGCTTTTGTTCTGTGCTTCGGGGATTCAGATTTTAAACTAATATATATAAGCTAGCTGTGAGTCGTTGGGGGATATTTCGTGTGAAAATACGACGGCTTTTTTCACTGCAGATTTTTGTGTGTGGTCTTGAAACTACTGTTTGGTAGCAAAAAGAGTTAGTATCTTCACTTTTGTTATTTTGTATATTGGTTACTAGTTGCCTACACATTAATCACTGATTTATAGTAAATGTCACTCGGATGATAGAAGCTGCCTGACGTTCGAAAACCGTTACATACAGGAATATGGGACTCTGGAACCACAGGGTTTGAACTACTGCTACACTTAAAGACGTATTAGTGCATTACTATACACTAGACACGTATTTTGCCCACACACTGTACTGTACTCTGCTAGTATGTGTGTGTGTGTGTGTGTGTGTAGCTAACGTTTCATTCACTGTTACAAACATCACTATTACATAGCAGAATGTATAAACTAGGAAGATAGTAGTAGGAACAGCTTTATTATTTAACGATAACAAAATTGTAACGTTTCGGCGCGAGCCTTTATCAAACAAAAACAAACAGGACGAAGAATTAGTGGTATCACAGCTTTACTAGAGTGCTTTGTGTATAGTTGTACGACTATACACTCATTATTTGTGTATTACAGAGCAGATTTATTTGATTGCTACACAAGTGACACAATAGACGTCACATTGTTATACACCGAATGACACACAAAAACTCAGGACAGCAACCACTACATATCCGTACACGAACATGGCCAGTTACATGTAATCAACTCACTCAACACCACAGTTCACACTCAAGTTGAATCCAATAATCACAGGATTCAACAGGTACAGAAATCACAAAAGTTTAATGATGAATTCCCATTTGTTAAATGCATCTTGTAAATGGTGTGTAACTGATGAAAACAATTACCATGAGGATAGAAAAACGGTCCGAGCGATTAACATCGCCATGGGACCCTCACTTACATACAACATAAAAGCATACTAACCTTATATATACTGAAAAACTCCACACACAACCTTCCAACAAAGAATCACATTTTATCCTAAAAGGGACAATCAGACTTACAACACTACATAATAAACTTTACTACCTTTTATCCTAAAAAAGGACAATCAACTAGCAAAACTACATTCTAACTTAAACACATATTTATCTTAACAAGGACAATCAACTACAAAACTTACATGACGAACCAAGTCCTAACAAACTTTTTTTTTTAATAGACAACTCACACACGACCTATCTCTACAACATTCAGACGAAAAAACTAACTCAATCCTACATCCCGCCACTCAGAACCACGTGACTGAGTTCTCAATCGGAACACGGAGATAATTTTTTCCCTGCAGGCATAAACAGGTGAGTTGTGGTCTATAACTGTTTGACCACAACAACGGGGTTTCTCACAAAAAAGCCACTCTGTTACACGCATAACATTCCCTTTCTCAGCAGTCATATTTCCTCTCTACTCCTTCCTAACTTGTAACTTGTATTCCAGCACCCTCTTTTCGGCTTGATTACCATTGTATTTTCTCTCTCTCTCTCTCTCTCTCTCTCTCTACTTTTCGTTTACCCCACGCCCTATCACATCTCACGAGTCTCCATTTAAACGATGTCACAAACAAAGCATATCGTTATCCACTCCATATCCTACATCATGATGCGCCTGCCCTCAGCTTCATCACTACGTCGGCAACTAAGAGCAACAGCTTATATCTTTAGAGAGATCAGAGCAAGAGCAATAACAGTGAATAATCATTACACGTCGTCATCATCATCATTGCTGTCGTCATCATCATCATCACTGTCGTGTTCTGCAATGACTCATTTGCATCCTTAATCTCGTATCTTAGCACATGACCAATCTGGTTTTTGCCAGTCTTCGGATGTGTTCATCCACCTACATTATTATAGCCCTCTCGGTACAAGGCAATGTTGTCAAAGTCTTTCATACTGTGGCCCAAGTGATAATGCAACGATCCTTTGTCAGCCATGTTTACCCAACCAGGCCTCCTTACTTGACGACGCAGTCAGTTTCGTATTACTGCCGACTGAATGCTGGAGCATTTAGTTCAGTATCTGTAGCAAAATAAACTAGTGTTAAACAAAAGTAACCGCACATCAAGGGAAATAACCACTGGAAAAATATATGAAAAGACTTTTTGACTCGACCTGGCGTCTTTTAATATATTTCTCAGTGGTTACGTTCCTTGATTTGGTAATACCTTTTTTTTTTAAACTTGCCCTCGCATGCTTGTATGTACTAGCAGAAGTAGCAGAGATCGACGTCGTGCCGATCTCGGTGGAGTCTGTCAAAGAAGCATTTCACCTTTTCTGCTTTTATTTGGCTCCACTTGGTACCTGGGGAAAAAACAACAAACAAAACAGCTATCAGAACCTTCTCTCCACCGGACACGATCCTGTGTTTCAGTACCCTCACCGCATCGGCTACAAATAACATCTGTTCGCTGTTCCGCAGAGGTAGAGCAAAAATAAGATTGGCAAAAATGCTCTGCAGTTTCAATGAAAATATTTCTTACTCATAAAATTTTACGAACACACTTGTGACTCTTGGCACATAAGTGTGCCACTGTCCACAATTTCGAGAAACACTGACGCTAGGAGACTTTTTCGTCTTCTTTTACTCAGCTGCCCACCTTTGGAATGGCCTACCAACTCATGTAAAATTTATAAGTAATATTCGTTCTTATAACTTCAAACTTTATCAACATCTGTTTGATATGGACTATATGCCTCCCTATGCATGGTTTAAAGTATACTGTCCAAAAAAAAAAAAAAGAAACGCTTAACTACTGGTGACCCAGTTTTAGCCAGAAATTTGATATTCTATAGCTTTTTAAATTGAATGAATACAATTTTCAAATTGCACACAATAATACCTAAGGGTTTAAACACTCACTCGACAGTTTCTTGCATCTGTGTGACGAGAATTTGTTAGTCCCAGGGGTTCTCAGGTTAGTATGGTGTGTGGCCTCTGCTTGCATCGATCAGCGACTGGCATCTCCTGGGTATAGATGGGATCAGATGTCTGATGTGCGCCCACTCTTCCTGGAGTGCCTGCCACAGATCACGATGATTGGCTGGAGAAACTTTTCATCGACAAACACGTCTTTGCAGCTCATCCCATGGATGCTCGATCAGATTCATGCCTGGAGACGGGGATGGGCAGGGAAGAGTGAGAATGTTGTTGGAAGTCAGGAACTGTGTGATGAACCGTGAAGAACGGGGTCTGGCGTTGTCCTGTCGAAACACACACCACTGCGCAGCCAAAAATGAAAGGACATGGGGTCGAAGAATTTCATTGACCTATCGTTGAGCATTCAGCCTCCTTCAATCTGCACCAATGGAGTCCTTCCGTTGAAATTGATCATTCCCCATACCATTACACCTCCTCCACCGTGGGGCGGAGTTCATCAACGCAATTTTGGGCAAAACGTTCATTTGGCCTACGGTAGACCATTCTCCGCATATCATGGCGGTGCAACAAAAAGGAAGATTCGTCACTAAACCAGACACGTCTCCATTGGTTGTCAGTTTTCAGGGCCGATGCTGGTTGTCCCAAAGAAGTTGATTTTGGCTATGGCGTCTCGTTAAGGCAGGACCTCGGTGAGGTCGTCATGCCACCAGTCCAGCTTCATGCAGTCTATTCCGGACAGTTTGATCAGACACATGACGTCCTGCAAGCAATGACTGGGCATTTGAGGAAGCTGTTGTAAGCCTATTTCTGAGGTGATGAACCAGAATAAAGCGATCATCAGCTGCTGTTGTCACCCTCGGTCGTCCACTGCGGTGTCGGTCTTCAGCTGAGCCAATGGCTTGGAAACGGTGCTGGTGCTCTGCTGCACGTTTAAATGCCTGGCAACCTGACTTTGATTTTCGCCTGCTTATGTTTCGTAAATTTTGCAATGGACGCATCATAATTGTCTGCTTGAAAATTAACTGAATTTGTTTGTGTAACTTCATCCTTTTATAGGGTTTCATTTGCGTGGGATAGTGAGTTGTGCTCACCACAAAAATCACGATTTTTCCATAAACGCAACGTGAGTTATGGTAAAAAGAAAAAAAACGTAATTAGCAAGGGAAGCTACTGCGTTGTGACTATACACGAGAATAGCAAAATTCACGCTAAATCATGGACCTGATATCTTGGTGACAATTTTTGGTTTGGTTTGAGATACCCGGGAAAAATTGTTTGTCATAACATATAAAAAAAAATGAAGCTTTATATAAGCTATGGGTTTTTAAACGTGTTTGTCACCGAAACGTTTCTCCAGCCAATCGTCGTGATCTGTGGCAGGCACTTCAGGAAGAGTGGGCGCACATCAGACATCTGATCGCATCTATGCCCAGGAGATGCCAGTCGCTGATCGATGCAAGCAGAGGCCACACACCATACTAACTTGAGAACCCCTGGGACTAATAGATTCTCGTCACACAGATGCAAGAAACTGTCAAGTGAGTGTTTAAACCCTTAGGTATTTGTGTGCAATTTGAAAATTGTATTCATTCAATTTAAAAAGCTATAGAATATCAAAGTTCTGGCTAAAACTGGGTTATCAGTAGTTAAGCGTTTCTTTATTTTTTTTTCGACAGTATATAAACAATGAAGCTTATATAAGCTAAGCGTTTCTTTTTTTGGACAGTATAAAGTATGACTTGATTGTTGTAATTTTATAATATTGCTTTCCTATAAATTTTTTAGCTTTGAATGAATGTACGAATGCAAGTTTATTTCTTGCTGCTGCATAAATCAGAGTGTGGAATGTATGGGCAAGAGATAAGTTTATTATTTATTTATGAAATCATTTAATTGTTTCTTCATGATTATTCTACTCACTAACAAATGCTGAATGACTAAAACCTGTGTGATGAAGGGCAGAACATTAGACGGCCCTGCATGCCCAATTCTCAACCCTTTGAAATTAAAGTATTTTCGTTCGTTCGTTCGTCTAAGTAAACGGTTCTGAAGCAAGAAGACGTTGACTGTCAAATTTGCCCAGCATCATTTGCTCCGTAGCTTCCGTCCGACATGACTGGTTCTACCAATATATGACTGGCACGATCGCCCGCAGCTACAGTAAATAATATTTGTACGTGCTAGCGCGGGGGTAGGGCGTCTAGCTGATGCATGGCTTCGGGACCCAGAGAGTTTTTTTCTGTTTTAAGGATGGGGCCGGTGGACCCCGTAGTGGATGAAAACATATTTTTTTTTGGGGGGGGGGAGGGGAGCGGGGGTGGTAAGGAGGTTTCTATTGCTTTACAAAATTTCTATCGCAGCCCGGGCTTTGCAAGGTCCAGCTGTGCTCTTGCGTTCTGATTTCCATTCTCCTACGTTATTTCTTCCCTGTGTTTCTTCACGCTCGTTTTTTAGTCTACATTTGAAGTTCTGCCTCTCGGTTATATTTAATTGAAGTTTGAAAAAGAGCTTCACAGCTTGGCGCCTGTGGCCAGCGGGAGTGCCTCAGTATTTCATAGCTGGAGCAGTTGTGAAGTTTGATGTGCTTGAACATAGCTAAAGTCTTAAATATTGTGTGTTTAATTGTCTGTATAGTTATAAAGTAACTAGTATAGCAAGTCTTTGGCAATGTCCCAAGCAAGAACAGCTAAAGGTTATAAGACATTTACTTCCGGGTCGACAGGCTCCTGAATTGACTTCCTGAATGGCAGCCGATAGAAGGCTTTGTTCGTCTGCTTGTGTTGGTTTGGGAGTGGTGTTTTTCAAAGGAATAGGCGTTTAAGATGTAGTAGCGAAATCGAGGAAAACAGTAGCATCTGCGTTCTTGTTCCACCGTATAGTTAGCAAGGTTTGTTGCCTTTTTGTTGCGAAAGTTTTCCTGCACGTTTAGCTAGTCGTTTGCTGTCCAAGTGAAAAAGGAAAAGTGAAGTAGACTTTACAGAATCGTCTACCATGTTCTAAGTTCGCTTAAGTTAAATTTATTTGAAATTTGAACATTTTAAGATGGTAGCTGTTATTAGTAAGGTCAGATTATATATAGACTTAAATATCCAGTACTATATTAGTATGTAGCAAGAAGTTAGTTCACGTTTGAAATAACTAATATTAGGGGGCTTTAGTAAATCTGTGCTGTAGACATTTTAGGAATAATTTGGTAGAAGATTATATCTTTGTTATAATATAACCTGAGTAAACAGCGTTGGTTTTCGGTATCACATAGATAAAAACTGAAAATAATGTATTACATGATCTGTTGTTCCATAACTCATTTTTGAAATCAAAGTTGATAATAATTATATCTTCTCTAATTTATTTTAGTTCACACTTTCAGATTTTTACTGTTATTTGTGCAGTCTCTATGATCATGCTATCAAAGTCTGCTGTTATTTGTGCTGCCTCTGATAACACTATCAAATTATGGTGTTATTTGTGCTGTCTTTCTGATCACGCTATCAGATTCTGCTGTTATTTGTGCTGTCTCTCTGATCACACTATCATATTCTGGTGTTATTTGTACTGTATCTTTGATCACACTATCATATTCTGGTGTTATTTGTGCTGTATCTTTGATCACACTGTCAGGTTCAGCTTATCTTTGCTTTATCTTTGATCAAACCATCTCATTCTGCTGGTATATATATATATATATATATATATATATATATATATATATATATGGTTTGAACAATTAGATTTTGTTATTTGAGCATTGTCTTTGATTGGACAAAAATATTCTACTACCCTCAGATTCTGCTCATGTGTGTTTTATCATTGGTTAAACTATCAGATTCTGTTGTTGTTTGTGTTTTATCTTTGGTTGAACCATCAGTTTCTGCTGTTGTGTGTGTTTTATTGTTGGTTGAACCATCAGATTCTGTCGTTGTGTTTTATCTTTGGTTGAACTATCAAATAGTGCTATTATTTTTGTGTTATATTTCCTCTTTCTCACAACACTGGTATCTAATTAATTTTAAAGGTGGACAGAGGTGTAATTAATTTTAGAACTGTAGTATCTTTATTACTAGACAGTTTGTGTCCTATATATGTAATTGCTTTATATAAATGCTGGTGTAGCTGCATTATTAAAAGTGATCTCCACTTTTTACAACAAATAATTACAGTCTGTAGCCTATCAAAAATGAGGGGAGAAGGAATAAAAGATCTTTATTTACTGTTAGCAGTCTATACCATCTCTTTCCCAGCTGGTGAGTTACTCTGGAATTACAGCAAGTCTTATTATATCCATCTTCTGTATTCATTTTCATATGCCAACTATGCAGAAAAAGAAGATTGCCTCCATGAATCTTACCATCAGCAGGAGGTATTTATGTGAGGTGTGTGGTTTATCATCAATATTCTTTTCTTTGGGTTAGATTTGGGCTATCAGATCTCTTTTGAGAGTGCAGTTTGCAGGATGTGTTCTGGGGTCTAAAAAAACAAGCATTCAAACAACAGTCATGTTCATGATTGAACTTGAACACACACTTTACCACAGCTCCAGCTGCTTGACTCTGTTCTTAGTTCATAGGCATAGAGAAGTTTTATGAGAGGTACAGACATTGTGGTGATAAAAATATATTCAGATAGATATTTTATACAATAGCTTATAGTGCTCTGTAATTTTATTTTTTTAATTAATGAAATAAATTCATGATTTCAGTTAGTAGCCTTGGTTAGCAATGAACTTATTTCTGAAAGGAATGTATAGAAATATCTGGATTCTGGAAATATAATTGCAGTCTGCGCAGATTTCTGTCAGAGGGGGAAGCAGATATGCCAGAGTTGTGAAATAACTGAAAGTGTTTTAGCCTTCATTGTTTCACAGCATTCAAGAATTTTGCATGCTGGAGCTTGTACATTTTTAGTAACGAGAATCATGGGAAATTGTTGTGGCAGCCCCAACACCAGCAAGAGAGGTGGTGCGGACTTCAGCGATGTCCACTACAAGCACAATGATGGCAACAATGGGGTCAAGAACGCTGGAAAGCAGGGATATAATACAAGATATGAACCTGATCCAACAAATGGCAGTGTCAGGTCCAACAGTGGCACAACAACAAATACACCTCAGCATCAGATTATGCAGCATTCTTTCCCAGTTGGTGAGCTTTGTAGCTTTCTTTCTCATGTTATTAGTATAGAAATGTTTGGAATTATGACATATGTCTTATTATATCAATCATCATCATGTTTCATTTTTCTTATAGAGGATTGGTTAGACCAGTGTTTCCCAGGCTTTGCTTGGACTGCCGTCCCCTTTCCTGCCACGCCACATCCTCATCATTTCCTTCCTCTCATCCGCTGCTACTTGTACAGTGGCCTGTTAAATAGCTGACCTCCATTTACTAGACATGATGTGTCAGGTCATAGGCTCTTGTCCTGCTCTTTTCCAGACCCCTTGTATTACACAACTAAAAACTTCAGCTAGCAAATCAGTTTATTTAACAATGTGAAGGAATACATTTATATATACTTATATATATATACATATTTATATACACTTTCTGCATTATTTTCTCAGCTTTTAATGTGATGGATGAGTTTCATATAGGGACACAAGTTTATCAATATTAAGTTGAAAAGTGATAAAAAGGAAGGTGTTACTGCAACATACACACACACACCCCCCTGCTGCTTGGCTTTCCTTCAGCCCGCCCTTTGACCGCTTTTTCATCCTTCTCGTGCTGTTAAATGTCACATATATGGTAGTTTGCCAAGTTTTCCTATTTTCTGTGAAGTTTATAGTGAGCTTTTCAACCTCATTAAGGGATTTTATGCCTATTAATTTGGCCTCTCTTAACAGTGTCTTCTGTAGAGTTTCACGTGGTCTGCCTCTTTTTCTTCGGCCTGCTGTGTTCCAGTTGATAGCTTGTTTTAGGATTCTCTGATTGTTTCTTCTCATCACATGACTGATATATGTCCGTCTCCTTTTTTTCTTATCACTAATGAGACTGGTTGTTGTTCACTCATCTGCCTTATCTCTACGTTGTTCTTTAATTCATTCCACTTTATGAGTATTTTCCTTAGGCATTTGTTTTAAAAAGAGTCTAATTTTCTGTCTGTTTCTTTAGTTGTTTTCCAGCTTTCGCATGCATAAATGAGGGTGGATATTACATTTGAATTGAATAATCTTAGCTTGGTTTTTGTGCTTATAACTTTTGAATGCAGAACAGTAGCTTGGCTTTTGTGCTTATAACTTCTGAGTGTAGAACAATAGCATGTACTGAAAGCAAGCTTGAACAGAAAATGAAGAAATTTATAATGTTATGATGGATTGCATCAGCAGCAGGCCATCTTGCTCATGACCAAGAGGCCTACAGGAGTACTGTTAGGGAGGCAAAGTTCGACAGGGGACATGCAAATGAATGAGTGTTGGGTCTAAAGACTGAAGTTGTTTCCTCCTTCCATTTTCAAAAACATCCTGGTGTTTTTTTCTTTTTTTTTTTTAAGCCTTTTTCTCAGCAACTCTTTCCTCTTTCTGTTATTATTGTTTTTGTTCCCTCTAAGTGGAGCATTTTGAAAAACTACTTGTTTTGTTACTAATTATTACATCCCACCCAGAAGATTAAAAAGTAAAAATTGGTATGTGGTATCACTGAAAATAACTTATTTACACTACTTAATTGTTTCATTACAAGACTCCAGTTCCATATTTTCAAGATGTCTGGCTTCTGTTTTGGCACACAGACAGAAATAACTGACAAGATGCATGATGGTGGTGTGAGTTTATTTCCCACCGCTTCGTGTCTCAGTGTTCTAGGGATCTAGACACAGGCAGCTATGTAGGCATTTTACTTTGTTGTTGATTTTTTTGTGTTTGTTTGGTTTTTTATTTTTTTGTTCCTGAAATTCCCATTATGAAGGTTGCTAATAGATTGTTTGTGAGCAGCTTCATATTGTTGACATTATATGTGAAATACTTGTTATAAATGAGAAAGTTAAGTGGTGTCAAGTGGGATTGTTCATAGACCAACAGAGTAGTTTGAACAATTTTTTTCTTTCTTTCTTTATCTTTCTTTCTTTCTTAATCTTTCTTTCTTTCTTTCAAACTTATTCTTTCTTTCTTTCTAACTTAATCTTTCTTTCTTTCTTTCATCATAAGGGAGTTGCTAGGTATATTCAGTAGGAAAAGCACAGATCATAAGTCTTTATCTCTGAATTCATATAATACTAGGTAAGAGTTTTATAAATTATCTGAGCTCTTCTTCTGCATTCAGTTTTGTATGCTTGGCTTTCTAAACAAGGAGCCAGGTTGTCACCGTGAATCCTGCTGTCAGCAGGAGGAGGTCTTCGTGGGAGCCCCCAAAGTTTCTCCTCCATGCCTCTCTCTCTCTGGACAACACCTGACTTTGAAGTCTCTGCATGTAGTGCAGGTCTGTAGTGGGTGTTTAGGATCTGAGATGTGAAAATAGTAGGTAGGAAGGTTTATAAATTTTCCCCCATGTGATGAGTAGAATGAAGGTTGATGTTCTTCCAGTTCCTTCTGCATAATGAAATTTTTTAAAAAACCCCACCATTTTACTCAGGATGTAAGTCATCAGACCTCACTAAGTTGTTCCTGCTTCATGTGCAGCATGTTATTAGGGAGACACAGTTATCTTCCTTGTATGGACGGAGTGCAGGGACTTTCTTCTTCTTCTTCGTTCACTTCTACCACCAAAAACCGCACTGTGAACCTACTGAATTCACGCCTGTGGTCCTCGTTAGGTCCCGTGGTCCCCTGTGTGGTCCAAAATATCCCACACGAGATCCACAAGGGGTTCAGAGTATCACAGTGCTTTAGCCTGTATTCTTGGTGGGTCTTGAAAGCGGGATTGCAGGGACTTTTAATGTGATGTAGATAGTGGTTCCTAGCCTGTAGTCAGCAGAACACTTGCACATTATCACTTAGCCCGCAGTTGCGGTCTCTGTTTGGTATTAAGTGCCGTCTGTTGAATAAAAACAGTAAAGAGTTTATGGTATTGTGACGTTGCATATAAGTTTGTGATCTGCAGCTTACATATAGTTGAAAATGTGGGCCTTGGATGTGAAAAAGGTTGTGAGCCGCTGGTGTAGAGAGTGGGTCATACTGGGAAGTGCCAGTAGTTTATCCGAATTATATATAAATTTACGATCGTGTTATATTCTGAAAAAAAAAATCTTGACATGATGAAGAATAAAAAAAAAGTACAGCTGTTGCAATGAGTTATTTTTAAGTAAAGAGATAAGTTTTTTGTTTTAAATAATATATTACTCATTGGTTCAAGTAAAGCTCTGCTGGTCATGAGGTGAGCTGAGCATGAAAGCAATCAGGATACTTAAGAGTGATGTCCTAAGTGTGATACTCTATAGAAGTGAATACTGTAAAACCACCAAAGCTAAGAAAACAAGCTGAATTCTTTCCAGATTAAATGTTTACGTGGGATTATAAGAACATTTTGGCCAAATACCATGAGAAATAACACTTTGTTGGCAGAAATGCAGATGAAACACTGAGTTTGATTACTGGTGATGGTTGGGTCATGTACGCAGGATGACCAGAACTTGTGCTGAGATGGACACCTCAGGGGAACAGGAGTAAGAGAGACCAAAGGAGACATGGAGAAGAACAACAGAGAGGATTTTGAACAATAGAGGGCTCACCTGGACAAGAGCAGGGATAAAAGGTGAAAGAGTTGTTTGCGGAAATCCCTCATGGAAGCACCATGTTACTTGGGCATCTAAAGGTTTAGAGAGAGAGAGAGAGAGTTATGTGATGAAACTATCTATCTGTCCAAGTCCCTAGTCACTGATCTGCAAAGCAGTTGTCACTCACCACACCTTGTGACATCTTGTGGGGTGGCAACAAATTCTTTCCAGTTCTCAGTTTTCTTGACCATATGGTTTTGAGAGTTTCTGGTGTCATCCAGTACTATATCTTCTAGCTCCTGTTAACTACATTTATATAAAATTACTTCACATATTTGTTAACTACATTTATATAAAATCACTTCACACATTTGTTTACTACATTTATATAAAATCACTTCACACATTTATTAACTAAAAAAATATAAAAGATAGTCCCATAACAAATGCTGTAGGGGATGAAGCATTAGAGACCTCATTATGCTGGGCTGTCAGCATATGAGGTAGGGTGGCCAGTTCCTTTCTTCATTGCCTTTCCTTCCCAGATTTTCCCTGGTACCCATTTTATGAGGCTGGGTCGAACTCAGGGCTGTATTGGTCAGAAAAAAAAAATCCTGCTGAGCTTGGGATTCGAACCCTTGACCATCCAGTTGCTAGACGAATGCTCTAACCACTGCACTAGCTAGTCCCCCATTTATTAACTACATTTATATAAAATTACTTCATACATTTGTTAACTACGTTTATATAAAATCACTTCACACATTTATTAACTACATTTATATAAAATCACTTCACACATTTGTTAACTACATTTATATAAAATCATTTCACGCATTTATTAACTACATTTATATAAAATCACTTCACATATTTGTTAACTACATTTATTTATATAAAATCATTTCACGCATTTATTAACTATATTTATATATTGTCACATTTATATAAAATCACTTCACTCATTTGTTAACTACATTTATATAAAATCACTTCACACATTTGTTAACTACATTTATTTATATAAAATCATTTCACGCATTTATTAACTACATTTATATAAAATCACATCACTCATTTGTTAACTTATCTTATCTTATATCTTATATCCTTCCCGTGCCGTTAGACGTCACACAGGGCTCGCAAAGCAGCTCGCCAATACTTCCTGTCTTCGGCGAGTCTTTCAACCTCAACAAAGGATTTTATGCCTGTTAACTTGGCCTCTCTCAATAATGTTCTCTTCAGAGTTTCACGCGGTCTGCCCCTTTTTCTTCTGCCTGTTATGTTCCACTTGATAGCTTGTTAACTACATTTATATAAAATCACTTCACACATTTGTTAACTACATTTATATAAAATCATCTCACACACTTTGTTAACTACATTATTTGAAGTTTTACAGCTTTCATTGTGCACTGTTGCTGTCTTGTTCTGTTTTTGATCTATACTTTTGGTTCCTGTATTTTCTTCATCACTAGCTGCAGTGGAAAGTTTTTTGTTTTTTTAACTTCTCTTGTGAATAGCATTTGTATAACTGGGACCTTCCATTTTCTAACATATCTTTCATGTTATTGTTTTTTTGTCTTATGCTTTTAATCTTCATTTTATTTTTATCTCAAGATTCTACACAGTGTTGATTGGTATCCACATCTGGCCTTCTTTTCACTGTCACATCTTGTAGGGAATGTCTCCACTTGCCTTTGATTATTAAGTGATCCTTTTGATTTCTGCCATGACAGTTCAGTGAATACCAAGTTAATTTATGTATTTCTTTGTGTAGAAAAAGTGTTCCTTCAATCATTACATCATTTAGACCACAGAAATTTATTCCTCTTTCTCATTGCTACTTCCCATGATTCTTTCATTATATATATATATATATCTTATCTTATGTCCTTCCCGTGCCGTTAAACGTCATAAAGGGCTCGCAAAGTAGTTCGCCATTTTTTCCTGTCTTAAATGAGTCTTTGAACCTCATCAAGGGATTTTATGCCTGTTAATTTGGCCACTCTTAACAATGTCCTCTTCAGAGTTTCACGTGGCCTGCCTCTTTTTCTTTGGCCTGTTGTGTTCCACATGATAGCTTGTTTTGGGATTCTCTGATCATTTCTTCTCATCAAGTGACCAATATATGTGTGTGTGTGTGTGTATATATATATGTATATATATATAAATATATATATGTATGTATGTATATATATATACTGTTTTAAAAAAAAAGAAATGCAATACTACTGTAGTCGTAATGGGCACCAAATTTCAAACTTGTATCAAAATTTTGTTTTACGGAATTAATGTTTCAATCTTGGCATGAAGAAACTTTAATACTTTAACAATGAAATGATGTTCATTAAATTTGGTTTGGACTTTTATTCTTTGTGACTGAGACCTTCGTTTCAGTAAGGTGTATCTTCTGGCCTGTATCAGAGAATGGCATCTCCTTAATATGGATCTGATTAGCCGTTGGATCTGTTGTTGTGGGATGGCTGCCTACTCCTCCCGCTGTGCAAGAGACAACTGTCAGAGATTGGTTGGCGCCACGTCTCGCTGGCGGACTTGTCTGTTGAGTTCATCCCATAAGTGTTCCATTGGGTTCATGTCTGATGACATGGATGGCCACAGAATGGTCTGGTCATTGTTGTCAGCGAGGAACTGGGTGGTGAGTTTGCCACATGAGGTCAAGCATTATCCTGCTCAAAAATTGACCCTGGTGCAGCCAGAAGTGGAAGGAGAGGACAAAGAATTTTAGTGATGTATCATTAGGCATTCAGGCATCCTTCAGTTTGCACCAGGTCACTTCTTCCCATGAAGCTGATTGTCCCCCATGTCAGTACACCTCCACCACCATGTGGAGGAGCCTCATCCATGCATCTTTGGGCACAGCATTCATGGACTCTGAGGTAAACTCTTCTCTGTCTTTTGTGTTTGCTGGAGCAGAAAGAATGATTCATCACTAAACCAAACCCTTCTCCAATCACTCGCAACGGTCCATTGATGATGCTGGTTTGCCCACTGCAGTTGGTTCTGGTGATGCCGGTCTGTAAGAACAGGACATATGTAGGGTCTTCTAGCCCAGAGACCAGTGTTGTGCAGCCGGTTCCTGGTCATTTGATCTGAAATTCGATGAGCTGCTGTCATTGACTGGACTGTTGAGGACACAGATGCAAATTGATTCCTGAGGTGACGCAGCTGTATGAAGAGGTCTTCGGCAGGAGTTGTGACAATGGGTCTTCCACTACCTGGCCGGTGTGCAACTGAGCCAGTTTCTTGAAATCGTCTCCAAAGGCGACTAAAAGTGCTTCTAACCACATTAAATTGTCTGGCCACTACACTTTGTGACTGTCCAGTCTGTAAACATCCAATGATGATGAGTTGTTTTGTAGTGAGATGAGCCATACTTGCGCATTGAATTTTCGAATGAATTGATTCGAGGAGCGTCAATCTTTAATAGGCATTCAATAACACGGTCAGTGAGTTTTGCATTCAGTAAGTTTCATGGGATTCTCGTGAACCTGACATTAGTTATTGTCAAAAATGCTGTTTTGACTAGTGTCGCTTTTTTGTGCTCATGAGTCATCCACTGAGTACAGTTCAGGTCAGCAGATGAAGTTGATGTCCAAGTGAACGTTTCAGGCAATTTGCCCTTGTCTGATCAGCAAACTTCAGTTTAAATCGCAACATTCTATTTGTTGCGTTTCTTTTTTTGAACAGTATATTATCTGTTTCAGCCATGGTGTTTAGATCTCCCATTACTACTGTAAGGTCATGTTTTGGTATTTGCTTCATTTCTGTTTGCAGTAGAAGACAATATTATTATTTTTTTTGGTCCTTCTCACTATCGTGTGTAGCACTGTTATTATAGTAATGTCAGTGACTTTCCTTCTGGCTTATTTTTATCATCCTGTTATTGATAAGCATCCATTCCAGTAATTCTCTTTCTGTACCTTTCTTCAGGATAATGGCCTCACCTTCATGATACTCATTCTCTTCCCTTTCTGAAAATGGCACTGTTTCTCCCGTTGTTAGCCATCTACTGTCATGTATTCCAAGGATGTGCAGGTTTATAGTTCCTCATTCTGTTGTGATCTGTCAGAACTTTCCAGTTTAAGATATTGTTCTCACGTTCCAAAAACCTGTCTAATTTTGTGGCCAGGACCTTCACTGGTCATTCTGCTTCCTTTCGGCTTTCAACTCTATCAAGTCATATGAGCTTCACACCTACAAAGGTCCATCCTGCAGAGGTTTGATTAATTATCCATGGCTGTTTCCATAAACACATCATGTCTTTAAATGACAGGGTTTTTGGCCCTGCACAAAACACTTTTTAAAACATGCGTGGAAAAGAGCAGAGACCATTCTTTGCTTCCCGGTCTAGTGTCCAGGCCCCGCAGTTGCGAGGGTGGATAAAAACTACGTTGTATTACAACTGTTGGCAGGTTTTGGGCTGAGTATATCTTTTTTGTACACAGAGGAAGTTGCAGTAATAAGTCTATCTTTATGTTAGAAAGGGGTGTGCGGCTCAATTTTACAAGAAGACAGGAGTGAGGAAAGTAAGATGAGAATGTATACATGAAGAACATACAACACCCAGTATTTTGGCATCAGCCTTTTTCAAGGATTACATACAAGAAATTTTTTAAAAAACATGGAAAATGGACCAAAAATCAAGTTTTTCATCTATTTTCCATTTTTTAAAATGTTGTGTTTTTTTTTTGTGTTCTTGTATGTAATCCTTGAAAAAGCCTGTTGCCAAAATGTTATGTAATCCTTAAAAAAAGGCTGTTGCCAAAATGTTATGTAATCCTTAAAAAAAGCCTGTTGCCAAAATGTTATGTAATCCTTAAAAAAAGGCTGTTGCCAAAACGTATGTTCCTCATTTATAAGTTCATATCTTACTTTCTGCCATTCTTGTTTCTGCCTACTTTCCTCACACTTTCTACCGTTGTGTAGAACTGAACCATACACCTGACTACCTTTATTACTAGAACCAATTTTACCACAGTTGTCGTTTCTTTTATTTTATGGTCTAGATATCATTCTCCTTTCTTTTTTTTTCTTTTTCTTTTTTCCTTTTTTTTCTTTTTCTTTCTTTCTTTAAAAAAAAAAAAATTAATTTAATTATATTTCAACATAGGAGATCATTTTTGAGAGTACTCCAATGATGCGAGTCTGATACATCTTTCAGTTATCGTGGCTTTGAATCCTCCTCAGTGTTTGTTAGATAAAATTGGGAATGTAATCAGTGCAGTTTTCAAAAGTTCAGCAGACCCATTCCTTTTTTTTTTTTTTTATTTGTCACCAGTCATGCGTTACATGGTGACACATCTCTATCAGGATTTAGTCATCTTTGTATGAATGTGCTTTTGTCATGCGCTAAACATAAGGAAACACAGTGTAAGGAGCTTGTATATGTGTTCCCTATTACAGTCAGAGTTTTGGCATCAGTCCAGCAGTTTTGCTGTGTGTTATTTTAGTTCAGTGGTTCCCAAGCTTTTCAGGCTGCTGTTTTTTTGCCCTCTGAGGCACCTCCAAAAGTGCCCTCTCCCACCCCCACCCCCAAAAATGGTTCTGATGTCCCTTGGTTTCTTTTCCCTCACTGCCTACCTAGATCTTCCTACTGCTCCAATGTGGCATTATCACTCACTTTAGGTTAGCTCTGGGAGACAGAATATTAATACATGAAACTGGCTGTGTGTTGTGTAGTAAAAGAAGCTATCCTAGCACCAGAAAAAACAAAAATCTTGCCTGCAGTTGTTTGAAACCAAAGTATTTGTATCAGCTTAACATGCAGTTCAATAATCTTCTTTTCTGTCTGGTGTAGAAATATGGAACGAAGCAGAAATAATAGTCTACCTATATATCTTTTTGGTTTTTTTTTTTGTGTGTATGTGCATTATTACATGCATGTATGTGTGTCTTCATCATCATTTATTTTTTTTTCTTCACTCCTTGTGCTTTACATAACTTTCTTTTATATTCTGTCCTGCTTGCGTAATCTTGATTTTTTAAAAATCCTTATTTCGGCTGTTCCTGCATGCTGTACATCTTTCCATTTATACATTCTGTTTCATTACGCTTGGTATAATCAGAGGATCCAAAAGGATGGTCAGTCAACACAGGACAGGTGTAATCAGTTACTGAACGCTGAAGGAGATGTTGAAGAGAAGATTAAAGCACATATGGGTATGTCCAGAGCACATGGATCATGGTCCTTCCTAACTGACTGCTTCACTGCTTTGTAAAATACTTGCTTTTTCTGTGAGCGTAAGGGAAAACTGGGGTCCTCCATATACATTGTGGCGGTTCATATACTTATCCTTGATTAATTTAGGATAATAAAATCGGTAATCATCAAATATAAGGCAGCAAAAAAACGGGAGAGAACAAAACTCTGTATAACATACAAAAGAGGCTAATGGGTACTATTACATCCAAAGAAAGACCAATCTGGCACCCTATTAACGTCAAGTAAAGACCAAAAACAAAGATGGGCTGAACACTTCCCAGGAATACTTAATCGACCACACCCAAAAGAGTTGATAAATCTTGAAACTGACTTACCAGTTCCACAACTAAAGTCAACCTAGATGAAATTACGTTGAATGAAATTGAAACAACAGTGAATCTATTGGCTAATAACAAATCTGCAGGTGAAGATGAAATAACAGCTGAAATGTTGAAAGCTGTTAACAGTGAATGAATGAGTGAATGATCTTTATTTTTAAAGGATAAAGAATTGGACACACAGGCCTGTCTTACATTTTGCCCTTCATCAGTCCGTCTTTCATTCTTCCCACACGCTCGATTTAATACAAGTATACAAATTACATTAGGAAAAAAACATATCAAAAGAGTGTAAGATTAAACTATTACATTCAAAGTAAAAGAGAAGAAGTAATTAACCTTATGTGACAACATGAGCCAGCTATAGAGAATGTTTAATAAAATGTAGAAAGAAGAAAAGGTCCCTTCTAAATGGAAAAAAGGAATCATTGTTAAAATACCAAAAAAAAAAAAAAACAGGCAACCTTAGCGACTGCAATAATTGGAGAGGAATAGTCTTATTATTAGTTGTGTCAAAGGTATTTTGCAAAGTCATTTCAAATAGACATAAAGATACAGTGAGAGAAGAACAACCAGGATTTCGAAAAAGAGAGAAGCTGTCTCAACCAGATCTTTACTCTAAGAATAATATTTGAAGAACATATTGAAAAGCAGAAACCATTAGTCCTGAACTTTATAGACTTTAAAAAGGCATTTGATAGCATACACAGATATTCATTGTGGAGAATTTTGAGACTATGTGAAATGCCATATAAAATTGCCAACATAATTAAAGATCTCTACAGTGGGCAGTCAACACAGAAGAAGGATTGAGTGAATGGATCCAGAATCCCACAAGAAGCTGTCAAGTGGTACACAACAGGTGGAAAGAAAAAGAGGTCAGTCATGCAATTCTCTAAAGAGGACATTGTTAAGAGAGACCAAACTAGTAGGCATAAAATTCTCTGATGAGGTTGAAGAGCTTGCCGATAACAAGAAAACTTTGCGAACTACCATGTGAGTCCTATGTAATGTATAATGGCATGGGAAGGATGCAAGATGTAATCAAACCATCATATATAAACATACTTAAGTCTTTGAGCAGAAATGTATATTTCTTTCAGGTCTTCACTTTATTCTTATATATTTAAGTTCATAATTATTGTATTTTTACACACACAATGCAGGCATCATACACAGTTTTTGCAAACAGTGGACCACTTCCATATTACATCCATATGCACATCATCATCATCATCATCATCATCGTCTTTCACTCCCATAAAAGCATAGGCCACGGCTAAAGGCACTCCAGTCATCCCTGTTCTTGGAATTATTCTCTGCTTCCTTCCATGTGCATCCCATGTCTCTGAGCACAGTTTCTATTCTCCAAGTAAGTCCAGGTCTTCTTCGTTTTCTATTTCCTTGACATGATTTGTAGGTTCATAGGTTCTTGTCCTGCCCTTGTACATGGTAAAGGTAAAAGGCAAAATGTAAAATTCCCATTTCCATGCCATTAAGGGATATTGGGGAATATGGTGTTAGGGCCCATATTTTCCATGACCTTTGGCACATGAAAGAGTGATATGGTCAGTATCATGCCTGGCCGCATTTACCTTCCCAGATTTCTCTGGTACCCCATTTTTAGAGACTCGGTGAACCCCGGGGCCTTTTTGGGTATGTACCAGAAAAAAATCCCAATGCTGGAACTCAACTCGGAACCACCAGATTAGTAAACCGAGTGCCTAACCACTCATTAAACCAGGCCACCACAGTGTACATGATTTTTTTTTTTTTTATACATGGTAGAGGTTTATAATTAAAATATAGGCAGTAGTTTGACTGACATCATTTCAGTCTACACAGAAAAAGTAGAACTAAAGCAAGAAGGGAATTTTATTTAAACACTTGTTTACCTACTACAGAAAACACAGAGTTTAAACATTTGGTTTAACTAACACAGGAAACGCAAACACAGATGAGTGAAGAATGAAAACTGAACAACTGAGTAAAACCAAATTAACCCTTTTTTTTTGGGTCCAGATGGATGATGGTTGGCCTGTCTATGACCAAAACATCTTCAGCTTTCCAAGCCATTAAGGTTCATTGCTGTAGATAAAGTTCGCCTCCATTCCTCTCTATTCCTAATCTTCTCTCACCAGTTGGTGACACCAGTTTCCTTTATATCCTCTTCTATGTTGTATTTCCATCTCTGTTTTGGTCTACCCCTTGGTCTTGTCTCCCTCATCTCTTGTGCATACATAATTTTCATTTGTCTGCCCTCTTCCATTCTTTCTGCATGACCCAGCAAGCATAGTCTGTTCAGTTTCAAGACATTTATAATTTGTTGGGATTTAAATAAGCTGTTCAGTTCAGTGTTCTTTCTAGCTCTCCATTCTCCACTGTTGGTATCCCTTGTGGGCCCAAAGATTCTTCTTAGGATATTGTTCTCAAAGATCTGCAATTGTTGTTCATCTTTCTTTGTTGTACTCCACGTTTCTGATCCATACATGACAGCTATAGTTTTGTAGATTGTTATTGGATGCATCAGCAACAGGCCATCTTGCTCACAACCGAGAGGCCTACTGGAGTGCTGTTAGGGAGGCAAAGTTCCGCAATGGACATGCAAATGAGTGAATGAATGAATGAGATTGTTATTTTGGTGTTTTGGGACAGGATTTTGCAAGGCGAAGTATATATTTATTCCCTGTCTGTACTCTGCTTTTAATTTCCTCGCTTACTATGTTGCTTTTGTTGAAGGTTGTGCCTAGATCTTTGTATGTTTCTGCTTTCCAAATGATCATATCTCCAATATGTATATAATCTGGATCATTCTGCCTCTGGTCTCTTGATATCTTCATATACTCTGTCTTATCTTGGTTAATGAGCCCACTTTTAGTGCCACATGACCAAAACTACAAAGCCCAATATTTTTTGTCACTTGAAATTATGGACAAACTACAGAACTGTTGCCCTGATTAGTCATGCCAGTAAAATCATTTTTTGGCAGTGGTATGAATACAGTTCTTTTTCATTCTTTTATCCAAATGTCTGAGTGCTATAACTTTTTACATACTGCATGTTATATTGTAGCACATTCCTTTCCTCCTGCTTTAATAAGTTCACCTGTTATCTCATCACATCCCAGTGATTTACTATCTTTCAGATTCTTTATTGTCCATAAAACTTCTTCAATTGTTAGTTCAGGTTCTTTCTTCTCCAATAATAATTCACACTGTTGATTTCTGCTTTCACAGTCGGTTGTTTCATACATTCCTCTGCAATATTCCTTCCATCTTTCTAGAATTTCCTCTGTCTCTGTCAAGGTCCTCCCCATCTCGTCACAAATTACATTTAGCTTAGGTGTGACATTTCTTGTCAGTGTCTTCATTTCTGTAAACATTTCACTATCTCTTCCACATTTCTGATGTCCTTCCATTCTTTCACAACAATCTTGTATATATTGTTATTTGTCTCTTATGTTTCTTCTTATTTCTTTTGTTAAAGATTTATATTCCTCCCTGTTGTTATTTGTCACTTTCCATTTCGTCTTCTTTTCTCTACGTTGTTTTATTAGTTTTAATGTGCCTGCTGTAATCCATTTATTCTTTTGTGTTTTCTTTACTGGAAGCATATCTTTAGCTGCTGTTATTAAGATATCTCTGGCCTGTGTAGCCAATTCATCAGGTGTCATATCTTCCTGTACAGCCATCAGTGTCTCAAAATGGTTCTTCAGTTCTATACTATATTGTTCTGGTATTTTTGTAAGATCAAAGCAGAGTGGTCTTGATCCCCTGTCTTTGTGTCTGCTATTAAAAACTCATGGTCCATGCCACAGTCAGCACCTGGTAGAATTTTTGCTGAAGTTATACTTGATCTCCACCTTCTTTACACTAAAATGTAATCTGTTTGATTTTTGGTTTTCCCATCAAGTGATGTCCATGTATAAAGTCTTCTTGGATGTTGTCTAAAAAGTGTGTTAGCGATCATTAGCTTATTTTTTATGCAAAATTCCACAAGATTGCCACCTGCCTCATTTCTATGTCCTATACTAAATTTTCCCAAAATATATCCTTCGTCTTCTGCTCTTTCTGTACCAATCTTTACATAAAATCACCATTTAATTAATACAGTATTATTTTTTCATATCTGGTTAACATTGAGCCACCAAATTTCCATCAAGAAAAATAGTCATCGCAGCATTCCATAGATACTTCATGCAATTATTCCTTTACTGATGGCTTGTTTGAAACTTTCAATGAATTCTCAGATTTGTAATGAATATTTTTTAATTAGCTATGCACATGAACACACATGGAGCATAACAGACCAAAGAAAAGGAGGTCGACCGCTGGAAACTCTGAAGAGGACATTATTAAGAGACGCCAAATTAGTAGGCATAAAATTTCTTGATGATGTTGAAAAACTTGCTGAAAACAGGAAAACTTGGCGAAGCCCTGTGACGTTTAACAGCACAGGAAGAATGTAAGATGAATACATTATACATGTTTTTTTTTTAAAAGAAAGTGGATTTTACATGTGTGTGCATTATGTACACATGGATGCTATATAGGTGAAAATATTTACTGTGTATAAAATGTATGCAATATAGCATACCGTACAGTATTATAGGTCATAAATTTAGAGAATATATCATGATATGTAAATGTATTTCCATATTTCTGAAATAGACATTTGCATAAATGTTAGAAAAATGAAATACTTTCTTTGTCCAATTCAGGATCAACCAAGACTATTCTAACAGCAATGTATGACTACCAAGCTAGAACGGAGGCAGAAACATCCTTTTGTAAGGGAGATCAGATGGAGCTTTTGGATAACTCGTAAGTCCAGAATCACCTTAGTTCTCTCTTCCTGCTGTCTTTTTTTTGTTGTTGTCCTCTCCAGATCCTGATAGGAGCCCCAAAAGCTTTTGCCCCAAGCTTGTGTCCTCTGGCCCGTGTCTCACACCTCAGGTCTGCATGGTTTGAGCACTCTTGTAGGATATGTTCTGGAGTCTGGACTCCACTGCCACATGGACACTCGTCTCTGTGAGACATTTTGAGTTGATGCAGGTGGTTCAGTAGTCTGCAGTGGCCTGTCCTTAGGCGAAAGATGATGGTTTTGCTGATGTCTTTGTAGTTGGTGTATTGGATCTGGTTCATTGTTGCATTTCAATTTCTTTTTCCATTCAGATCTGCACTGGTTGCGGATTATGGTTTTCACCTCTAAACAATGTGGTTATATGTCTCCCACTGAAGGTTAACATATTTGACGTTACGCACTTAACTGCGCTTTGAATGCATACCTTTAGCTGTGTTTGAAGACATACTGATATTGCAAGTCTTGAATAACAATTGCTAGTACATTAATTTCTCATGTCATTTTATGGCAGATTTGGCTTCTGCCCAGAAGTCAGTTCAGGAGTCAATTCAGTTGTGAAAATAGGTACCTGGCTCTTCTGGAGGGTGTGTTACTGCATCTCATCCCCAAACTGTCACTGATCAAAGATATGAGTCCTAACACAGTATCCCATATATATCTGCATTTGGATAATTAATTTTTCCTTTATTACAAATATAATTTGTTATAAAGTATGTAGACAGTTATCTTCAGTATATGAAATCTGTCAAAATAGTGTGATATTTGTTTTGCAACATTCATTCATTCATGTGAGAGGACCTTTCTAGAATGTTATCTCTCTTACAGGCTCCTTGGATTCATTATGGTCTTGTTTTGCAACATATGAAATAAATGTATCATTCACTTCTAAATACACTATATCATCATATCTCTTTCTTATATGCTTTCAGACATCCAGACTGGTGGCTTGTACGTATGAGAGATGGACGAGAGGGATATGTACCTTATAACTTTGTAGCACTCATGGACACATTGGAATCTCAAGAGTGAGATTTTTGTTAAGCTGTTAGCTCCTGTTGCTTGTAGATGAAGAGTAAAACCTTCCCTGGTGAACTGGTGACTTCTAGCTGTCAAACTGTGAATAAAACTACAGAAAGAAATGTTACTGCAAGTGCTGTATTTTTGCTTCTTTGAATGGTGCATCTCGGTCTTGGTACGCTTTAATGTAAATGACTGTGATAACAATAGTCAGAACTCTTCAGTGGATGATGATGGTGATGGCGATGACAATGACAATGACGATGATGATTGTGGTGGTGGTAGCTGCTTATCATGAGCTACAAATCTTCCCGTTTAAGCACAGATCATACTGAACAGTACTCAAGACACACAAATATTTGTATAATCAAGCATCACAGCCACCATTGTCTGATGAGAAATGACAGAAAGCCAGTTTCTCAGAATGCCTTGCAGTTTAAAATTCTAAACTTCCAAAGCACTCCTTCTTCAGCCAGTGGTAGAACAGGAGTAAAAACTAGCAGGTTGTAGTAGCTTTCCTTGTCATCTGAAGTGGACCTAGAGAGCAGATTTCTTAGCAGGCCTGGCTGCTCTAGGGGAGAAAACTTGAATTCCTTGACCTGCTGGCCAGGATTATTCTGTAGAGTTAAGAGTAGAATCTTAGCTTTCTAGGTGTCATGGGACACCTGGGAAAAGTAATGGAACTTAAAAACAGGAGGAAGTATTTAAACAAAACGTGAACTTTAATAGGGTTATATAGAAGCATACTGCAGTGACATATAAAAATATGTGCAGTTTACTTCATCACCATTTGAACTATTTAGGTTCACTGCTTGTATTTTGTTCAGTGAAAAACTTTTTAACTTTTGTGGGATCTGTTTACAATGTTAACAACACCCCCCCCCCCATTGTGTGCAGAGGTTTATAAATTGTGACTTTTTAGTATGAGAACATTACATCTTTTAGCAGTTTTATTCTCTCTGTTACATTAAGGGTACACAAGAGAATTTGTAAATCAGCATTTAAGTAGTATTGTCAGTCTCTACACTGAAGGATGTGCTAATAGTCCTCACTTTCCAGTATTGATTCTATTCTGATGATCACATTGGAAAGCAAAGTGGGTGTGAAACAAATTTACAAGGGGTTAACATGCAGTGCCTTACTTTCAAGAGACAGGCATGTTTTAAAACTAAGCTGGTGTGACCTTGTAATTTGTACATAAAACTTTGAAATAAGTAGTTTTGCATCAAATAAATGCTATATGCTCTTAAAAATACTTGTAAATTTACAATAAGAAGCCCCACTGTTTCAAGTGGGCTGAGGGTCAGGAAAACAGATCATTATAAAGTGGAGCATCAGAAAGCAGGGGCTTTTTGTGATGGAGGTGAGACTGAAGGACCTATGGATTTGTCTGGAGGGCAGTGGTGACAGTCTCAGAGTAGCTATGTCTTTGCTATGTTTTAACTGTATTGTAAGATGGATCTTCCATATCTTTTCAAGCTGGTTCTTTGGAAAGATAACCAGAAAGGATGCAGAGAGACTGCTCAAATTACCACAGTCACCTCTAGGAGCTTTCCTCATCAGAGAGAGTGAGACTGATCTAGGTACGCTTTTGTACAGTGTTTTTTTTTTTTTTTTTTTAAGAAATAAAATATTACAATGTCGAGCTCGCAGAATCTGACCTTAATACAAAGATCACACGTAAGCTGTGGAAATGAAGTAGGCAGCTTTAACATCAGATACTATGCTAGATTTTTCCAAGGCAGAATAGGTCATTTCCAAGCACTCTTTCATGAGGTGGGGGGGGGGGGGAGAGAAACATTTTCTACCATGAATTCTGATACTTTAAAAAAGTTTGAACTGGCTTATCATAATCTCATGTGTTCTTGACCCATATCCCTTTTACATGCTAGGACACAGTGAATACACAACCAGCATAACATAAGTGATTTTTTTTTTTTTTTTTTTTTCACAAATATTTTCATATTGTGCCTGATATCTGACAGTAAACATGCAGCTGAAGGAGAGAAAAAAAAAAAACACAGCCCGCTCTCAGAGGCGATTCAGGAAAATTGGAGGTGAAATTGAGAACGTTACTTAAGTATAAAGATGGACAGTATTTATCCAGAATAGCTTGTGAACTAGGTTCTGCGACATGAGCTGTGAGCACTGTTGTGAAGGGGTTGAATGCTTAAATCTATCATGCATAAAAACTGACTTATTTAACTGGTTGCCGAACATAATTACTTAGCCAGGAGCCTGTTGTATACATATGTGTACACGCGCGCGCACACGCACGCACGCATGTGTTTGTGAAGATATGCAACACAGTCAGTGACATTTACTTCATTTTGTGATATTTTAAAAAAATATATATATATATAATGTGGAAAGTTCACTGGACTTTACTGCAATAGTAACCATATCCTTGAAAATTCATTTATGTTTATAGGCACATATGTCCTGTGTGTACATGACAAAGACCCCAAGAGAGGGGACTGCGTCAAGCACTACAAAATAAGAAAACTGGACAATGGGGGTTGCTACATAACCAGCAAGTCTGTGTTCCTAAACCATACAGAACTGATCAGGCACTACCAGCGTAAGAAATTTTCTTAAGGCTGTTTTTTAAATGTGGCCTTACTGGACTTTCTTATCATGAGCCATGCTAGCTGTGTTCACCTCAGTGTTTTTTTTTTTATTAATGTGCATGTGTAGTCATCTGTATTATTATTGACCCCTCATTCTGTAGTTGGCTGATAGCCTTCCTGTAAATACAGTCTTCAGTTATTTGAGTTGGTTGATGATATTCCTGTAACTGTGATCCTCAGTTATTTGATGATATTCTTGTAACTATAGTCTTCAGTTATTTGAGTTGGTTGATGATATTCCTGTAACTGTGATCCTCAGTTATTTGGTGATATTCTTGTAACTATAGTCTTCAGTTATTTGCTGCTGTTGTCAGAAGTGGAAATCTTTAATTTGGATTTAGGGTGACCTGTGAGCAGAATTAAGATGTAAACTTCTCAGGCTGCTCCACCACCAAGAGTGCACATTGATCCCTTATCTTATAGACCATGAGATAACCATATGGTTAGGATGTAGGATAGACATCATGGTTATAACTTAATCAGCTCTTGTAAAAGTCCCATCTTGCCCTCTCTGACAATCACTTTGCAGTGTCTCTATTTTGCAGAGCATCAGTCCATCTTCTACTTTGCTCTCCAGTGTGTCCATTAGACCTGTGGATTTTCTATTATTTTTGCATGTATGTTTATGCATAGAACTTGTCCATCACATCATCTTCTCCATTCAGTTTCGTATGCTCAGCTTTCTAAACAAGGAGCTTGGTTGACTCCATGGATCCTGCCATCAGCAGGAGGTCTTCATAGGAGTCCCAGAGTTTCTCCTCCATGCCTCTCTCTCAGGGCTGTACTTGGTCTCCAGGGTCTCTGTATGTAGTGTAGATCTGGAATATATGTGTTCAGGAGTCTGGGGGCATTTTGGCATGTTCATTGGGCTGTTGATGCAGCCTTTGTATTATGGAGATGAGCGTTTAGTCTACAATGTGTCCATCACATATCTTTGTTCTGATCTTTTTTTTGTTTGTTTGTTTAGGTTTATTGTTTTTTGTTAATTACTTTTCCTTCACATTGTATCCTCTGAATTCTCTGTTAAGCTGTATTCTTGTTCTTTAGGCATATTAATAAGCTTAATCTCATGGAAAACTCTTATACAGAAAAGCAAAAGTAATTTTATTGCTCATTATCTAATGCTCTTTACTGAAAGATCTGTTATTGGTGTTTATGGTTTGATTCAAGTTATCTTGGGATGTACAAGAGACACTTCCTGTGTAGCGATGAGATGCCTTCTTGACCTCCCAACCATGAATCACAGGATCAAGATCTGGAGGGTGTGTGCTTACCTCAAGATAAGCACAGATAAGGAGCACCCACTGCACCAAGAGCTTCTCAAAGACAAGTATAACAGGCTAAAGAGGGGCAAATCATGGATGGGTCATGCAGAAGATGTTATCAAGCAGGGGTGTGAACTTAACATCAGCCCCGGCGAGAGAAATGGGCACCTGTGCCTCCAGTATTCAGGGACACATTTGCTTGCATTGTCAGGTTTAACAGGGTGAGCAGGGAACAGGTTACTGATGTGTATGAATGCAGTGAAAAGTACAGCTAAGCTAATCTTACACCCTTCCTGTGCTGTTAAACGTTATATAGGGGTTTAATGGTAGTTCGCCAAGTTTTTCTTGTACTTGGCGAACTACCATGTGAAAGTACAAGGAAGTGAAAGTGTTGCACAGTAAGAAGCAGGTTTTCTGACTTTTTTTTTTCCTGCTAAAACGTCAAGAAATCGTAAAACATTTTTTAAAGTAATTGATAGATCTCTGTACGAGAGATGAAGAAAACAAGACCAGGCAGTAGACCAAGACAGAGATGGAGAGACACCATAGAAGAGGATATGCGGGAAACTGGTGTCACCAACTGGAGAGAGAAGATTAAGAGTAGGAAGAAATGGAGACGAACTTTATCAGCAGCAGTGAGCTTTTAATAGCTCAAGAAGAAGATGAAGAATTAATACTTATCGGCACTCAGAGTAGATCATGTTTCAGAAAGAAAATTGTCCTAACAATTAATTAAATTATACAGTTTTAGAACAGAAAATTTGAAGTAATTTTTTTTTTAATCTGTTACCAAAGTCAAAGAGGAGGGTTTGTGTCGCAAGCTGACGACTCCATGCCCAAAACCAAAGCCTGTCATGCAGGATTTGTCAGTTGAAACTAAGGACATGTGGGAGATACCAAGAGAAACATTGACGCTGCAAACTTTGTTGGGCACTGGCCAGTTTGGAGAAGTTTATAAAGGTAATATCATTGTTCAGCTGTTAAATCTTAATTTTCTTGAAGTTGATAATAAAAATCTTGTCTGTTTTCTGTAGTCCTGTATTGGAGTGTAGGCAGCCTTAAAATGTGAGATATCTTGGAATTATTTGTTTGTTTGTGTGTGTGTGTGTGTGTGTTTTTCAAAATATGATATTAGATGAAAGAAGGATACTTTATTCTGTGAAAGCTGTCACCTTTGATGTGCTGTATTAAAAATCAGCTAACAGGAGAGATATATAGAACCCATGCAAAGGACATTAGAAAACCACCTGTGGACTGGAATATTCCAGTAGATGCTGATGCTAATAAGAGAAGAACTGTGATGCTGGTAGAATTTAGGGATGGTTTTTCAGTAAGTCATTCAGTTTGGGACATTTTCATAGGAAATGCAAGTTTTCTTTTCTCATTATCTCAGTGCCTGCATTGGTCCCTTGGTGTACATTTTAACAATATTACAGGTACGTGGAAAGGAACCACAGAGGTTGCAATAAAGACACTGAAGCCAGGGTCAATGAGTGTGGCCCACTTTCTACAAGTGAGTGATAAGATGTGAAATAGCTTGCTGATTGTATTGTGTCGTTGTAGGGTTGGTGAACCATTCTCAGCCTGCCTGCCGTTTTAGCCTGTCCAGCATATCCGCCACTTCATTGCCATGTACTCCCGCATGCCCCAGACAATAATTAGCGTTAATTTAATTAATTTATATTGTACGTGGAAGGCAAACCTTGTGATTTGAAGCTAAATTTTATAACTAGAGGCATAGGTTATCCACCCATTTGTATGTTCACATGTTCTACATAATTTTAACTCGTGCATATCACAAAGTGACAAGACTCATTAGCAGTATCTCAAGTATGTCCATGTTACAAGTGGAAAAGGTGAAGTCAGGGAAAAAAACATGTCATCATAACAGAGCCTTATACTGAAGTAAGGTCCTGGTACTTCCACTTTTCCCCAGAAAATGCTTATAGCATATACATCTAGCTTGAACTTTGAGATAAAACAGACCTTGGGCTTATCAGGCTTGCTATTAAAACTAATCACTACAAACGTAAAGTTACATTTAGCAGGGAGGGGGCAGCCATTTTGTATGGCCCAGAAGATCTCAGAAGGTACAGAAATTTGACATGTCAGCCATTACCGTTTTATAAGTAACTTATATGATTAGGTATTATCTTTAAGTTGCAGGCTCATGATCATTAGTCTTATTTATGAAACGTCTTGTTAGAAATTAAGTACTTGCCATTGCTACTGTGATCAGCTGAGTTACTTTATCAGGGAAGAATAATTATATGCTTGTGTTATCACTTAAACTGAAAAGCCAACACAAGAAGCCAATGGCAAAACAAGCTACCAAGTGAAGCACAACAGGCCAAAGAAAAAGAGGTCGACCACATGAAACTCTAAAGAGGACATTGTTAAGAGAAACCAGTTTAGTGGGCATAACATCCCTTGATAAAGTTGAGAGACTCGCAGGAAACAGGAAAACTTGGCACACGACTATGCGAGCCCTATGTGACGTTTAATGGCACAGGAAGGATATATCAAATATATCAATGTGTTATCAAGGACGTCTAAGTGGTGAATTGATTAGTGCACTAGTCTCATGGCGAAGGTTGGGGGTTTGAATCCGGTCAGAGACACTCTAGCCACCAGCTGTAGAAATGGATACCTGACTTCTTCTGAACTGGGGAAGGAAAGGCATCCAGGCATGATGCTGACCACATCACCCTCTAGAATGTCAACAGGTCAAGGAAAATATGAACAATAACACTATATCCCTATGTGCTTCTAAGGCATGACAGGGTTACTTACCTTTTTTTTTTGTATTATCAAACATTGTAAATGGTATAACTCTGTAAGTGTAAATGTGTTTAATAAATAAAGTGTAGGTTCATATATCATCTGAAACACACACAAAAAAAACAGTCATTAGCAACTGTAATGAAAGAGTCTCAGCTGGTAGATTTATATTTACTGTGAAGTTTATAAAGCTTGTATGGCTTTACAGTATCAGCATAAAATGGCATAATTAATGCTTCAACAAGTCCATTACATTTTCTACAATATTTATACATATTGATCTGCCAAACATTGATCAGAAGGATATAAATGACGAGGTATCATGTGGCACTTACATAGTCTTCCAGGTCTTCTCAGCAGTATTCACTGATATTCGCTCAGTCCATATGTAGAGATAAAACAATCAATGGACAGGGAATTGCTTCATCTCTTAAAGCTCAGACTCAACACAATAAAACCTCACTCTGGTACTAAGGTTTCAATCATCAAGGGAAGCATCAGGAAAAACATCATCTCATGAATGAATCATCCATCTTGTTTTTCATAAAACCTTAGGACAAATTAAACTGTAGATCAGAAGTATCTGCAATGATATGTTTCACACTGGGTGATTATAAATTGTCATTGGTTTATAAGATAGTCATAGACTACACCAGCATTATACTTTAAGGAGTTTCAGAACATCACTGAAGACATAGCAGGCAATCTCTAACACTCTGTCATCTATCTCTAATTTATCCTGTTGCTTCTACTACACAACATACTTACAGAAATATGTACCATGCTATTGAAAATCTCATATATAACTTTAAAAAGTGTGCATAGTGACATTGGCCATTTGACATGCTGACCTTTATCTCCCTGATTTATCATTGATAAACAGCTTCACATATCTCATCCTTCCCGTGCCGCAAAACGTCACATGGTAGTTCGCCAAGATTTCCTGTCTTCGGCTAGTTTTTCAATCTCATCGAGATATGTTATGCCCACGGAACTGGCTCTCTTAACAATGTCTTCTTTAGAGTTTCACATGGTCGACCTCTTTTTCTTTGGCCTGTTGTGTTCCACTTGATAGCTTGTTTGGGGATCCTCTTATTGTTTCTTCTCATCACATGACCGACATATGTCTGTCTTCTTTTTATGATCACCTATGAGACATATTCAGCAGCAGTTTAATACAGAAGTTATTAATGCTAAAGTTTAGATTTCGTGAAAGCAGTGTTAAAATATCAGGTGTTAATCTGTGTTAAAATATCAGGTGTTAATTAATCTCCTCCCAGGAAGCCCAGATTATGAAGATGCTGAAACATGACAAATTAGTTCGTCTGTATGCTGTGTGCACCAAGGAGGAGCCGATATATATCGTCACCGAGTTGATGACCAACGGCAGCCTGTTGGAATATTTACGCAATGACAGACACAAGAGTATAACACTGACTCATTTAATAGATATGGCATCTCAGGTGACTTATCACTGTGGAGAGGATATATATATATATATATATATACACATTTTTTCTTACCTTTTATTTCGGTTACTTTTTTTTTTCTCACTTCTCCTGTGTCTTATGTTGTGAAACTTCAGAAAATGGTTAGTTTTCTATGCAGTTCTTAAGTTAGCCCTGGGCTTATTAAGTTATCGAGTTTTTCTCTAGGGTTCTGTTACCCTATTTGTGTGTTCTCTTAGTCCTTTTTTATTTAAGGAATGTTTTATTGTTATGCGATTTTTTTTTTTTCTCCAAGATCGTCCTTTATGTAATTACTGAATGGTTTTTGTTCTGTTTCTCTAGACTGCTCTCTGCTTACTAAATATCCATTATTCTGTGTTTATATACTCTAGACTGCTCTCTGCTAATATCCATATTCTGTGTTTATATACTCTAGACTGCCCTCTGCTTATATCCATTATTCTGTGTTTATATACTCCAGACTGCTCTCTGCTTATATCCATATTCTGTGTTTATATACTCTAGACTGCCCTCTGCTTACTAAATATCCACTATTCTGTTTCTATAGACTATCATATATTTGCTGAATGCTCTTTGTTGTGTGTTTCTGTAGACTGTTCTATATTTACTGAATCCCCTTTTTTCTACTTTTGTTTGCCCCTGATTTTCTGACAAACTGCGGAGAGTTAACTTTATGTTTTGTTGTTGTTGTTTTGTTTTTTTGACAGTGTTTTCCTTCATGCTATCATGTTCATTATGCTAACTAAAATGTTCAGTGATTGAAACATCTGCCTACTGAACGTTAGGTTCAGATCTAACCAGTTGCTGGAAATGTTTCACAAGCTAGTGGCTTCCTTAATGGTGAGAAAGCATTCTTGACCTGGGCAGTGAGGTTGTGGATGCCAGTATGTTGGGATGAAACAGATGTCCATGTAAAAACTGCTTCCACATCTGTGTCAGATATCTGGCCTTGTAAACAGTGGAGATATGCAGAAATAACATGTTTTATGATTCTTAATGCATATTGTCCTGCTGCTGTTTTTATAAAACACTCTCGGACAGTTTCATTACAACTCGTGTGATAAGCACGCCACCTTTATGTCCATCCTTATTTATGAGTTATGTACCATTTATGTAAATTTAGACTTTCTCTTCCCATTCCTGTTTCTTCATTTTGTATGAATAAGGTGTAAGCCAAAACATTACAACTAAGAGCTTCATTAGTGAATAAAGCTGCTCCTGTCTTCTTTTTTTTTTTTTTTCTGTTAATATTCCATGATTCATGGACTGTTGATGGGAAAATGAGTAAATCGTTGGAGGCAACAGAGATGAGGTTCCTGGGAAGAATGATGAGGATCCCATGGACAACCAAGATAACTAATGAGCAGTGTTTGAGACAAGCAAATGAAAAACTTAGCATAATAACAAAGATAAAGAAAAAGGCAATCATCATTGTTAGGGCATGTGATTGGAAGAGAGAAAGTGGAAAACATCATAACAGTGGGCAAAACTGAAGGTAGGAGAGGCAGAGGATGACCGGGGGAACAGATGTTAGAAGGCCTGATAATGTGACATGGAAGGACATCTGCAACAGAGCTACTCAGAAATGTCAAGGACCGAGATTTGTGGAGGAGTATGAGCGCCTATGCTGTCTGGTATGACACGTGATGATGATGATCTTTTTATGAGTCTAATTACTTGTCCTGCTGGTGTCTTTGTTCAGTTCTGGGTATGTCTGATTTCAGTCTTTTATGTTTAACTTCATAATTTATGTGCTGTTTCTGTGAAAAACTTCATTCCTTTTAGGAAAAAAAAATGGAAGTCATATATCGGTGTTTCATCAGAGTTTGTTTATACTAAATATAAGAGATGTTATGTTCATTGTTTATTTCTCTCCAGATTGCCAGTGGAATGGCATACCTAGAATATAAAAACTTCATCCATCGAGATCTTGCCGCACGTAATATCTTGGTAGGGGAAGACAACATAGTTAAGGTGGCAGACTTTGGATTGGCCAGGATTTTAGACAATGAGGAGTATAATCCTAAAGGTTGGTACTTGTTTTATATTTTAATTAATGTCCACTGAAAAAAAAATTGCTTTTTTTTTTTCCCCTTCATTTTAGAACAATAAAAACCCATAGGTTTGTTCAAGAAAGAAGCACAAAAGTGTCTTTTCCCTTCATTTTAGAATAATAAAAACCCATAGGTTTGTTCAAGAAAGAAGCACAAAAGTGTCTTTTCCCTTCATTTTAGAATAATAAAAACCCATAGGTTTGTTCAAGAAAGAAGCACAAAAGTGTCTTTTCCCTTCATTTTAGAATAATAAAAACCCATAGGTTTGTTCAAGAAAGAAGCACAAAAGTGTCTTTTCCCTTCATTTTAGAATAATAAAAACCCATAGGTTTGTTCAAGAAAGAAGCACAAAAGTGTCATCTGTGATCAGTGCAGAAAGTTGCTGGTTGGCTGAGATTATCTTCACCGCACTCAAGACTTGTCCATAACTACTGCATCTCCCCTTCAGCATGTCAGGCGGTATATGATGATTGATAATGCCTGTTCAGCGTTGATTGACCAACAAAAACATCACGTTCAGCAGCTGTAGATTTAAAGTCCATAAAGAAGTTTCAGCATCTTTTATAGCAAGTATAATGTCATCTCTATCTTTTCTCCAGAAAGTAGAGTAAGAAAACAATAGAAAACCTGGGACCATTTACAGAAAGTTTACTACCATTAAAGATTTCTAAACTGAATTAGCTGAGAGACATGCTAAATAACTGAGAAAGAGCTAACTTCAGTGTTTTGGTAGGAGAATATCATTACTTAAGATACCTTACATCTTACATCCTTCCCTTGCCATTAAACGTCACGTAGGGCTCCCATGCCAAGTTTTTCTGTTTTCTGCGAGTTTTTCAACTCATCAAGGGATGTTATGCTCACTAAACTGGCTTCTCTTAACAATGTCCTCTTTAGAGTTTCACATAGCTGACCTCTTTTTCTTCAGCCTGTTGTGCTCCACTTGATAGCTTGTTTTGTTATTCTCTGATTGTTTCTTCTCATCACATGGCCTACATGTCCATCTTTTTTTTTATCACCCATGAGACAAGTTGTTGTTTGCTTATCTATCTTATCTCTGTGTTGTTCTTAAATTCGTTCCACTTTATGCCGAGTATTTTCCTTAGGCATTTGTTTTCAAAAGAGTCTAATTTCTTGTCTATTTCTTTAGTTGATTTCCAGCTTTCGCATGCATAAATGAGGGGATATCACATTTGAATTGAATAATCTTAACTTGGTTTTTGTGCTTATAACTTTTGAATTCCATATGTTCTCAAGATTTTTGAAGGACAATGCTGCTCCTTCCTGGTGTCACCATCCTGGTCTATATAGCTGCCAAGGTATGCAAATTGGTTTACTTCATCAACAGCTGTTCCTTTTACGTATATTTTTCCTTCTTGGTTAATGAGAAATTTCATTATTTTTGTTCTGTCTTTGTTAATTTCAAGACCTATTTTGCTAGCCAATGAAGACAAGGAATCTGCTTTTTCCTGCATCAATTTCACATTTTCACTGACAAGAGTTATGTCATCTGCAAAATCAAGATCTTCTATTTGGGCCCCATGTACCTAATCAGTGCCAGTTTTACCTGTACAGCATTTTTTCATTATAAACTATGGCAGTTCCAAAAAGCAAGGGAGATACTATACATCCTTGTTTCACGCCTGTTTCAGTCTGAAACCATTTGCTCATTCCTTCTTCTGTCTTGACTGCACAAACATATCCGTTGTAGAGATCCCTAATAATGTTGACAATTTTAGATTGTATTCCTTATAATTTAGGGCAGGACTAAGTCAGAAACTGCAACAGGCCACCATTTTCCATCTCAGAACTGACCAGTACAGAATGCTAGGCCGTGCACAAATTAATGGCAGCATCCAAACTCCAGAGCATACACTGAAAGAATGTCAAATCCATACAGGACTGTGCCTCTGGACTTGATCGGTGGAGTTGGATGTGGAGGTGGATGCTGGTATAACAGACTTGGAAAAAAACCTCAGGGAAAGCTGTTCATTTTGTCCCTGGTTTCAAGTGTTCCAGATTTAGCATGGGGTGTCTGAATGGTGAAGTGGTTAGTGCACTGGTCTCTCATGGGGAAGGTTGGGGGTTTGAATCCGGCTGGAGGCACCCCAGTCACCCAGCTGTAGAAATGGGTACCCGGCTTCTTCTGGAGTTGGGGAAGGAAAGGCGGCCAGGCGTGATACTGACCACATCACCCTGTAATGTACTGACAGGTCAAGGAAAATATGGGAACTAACACCATATCCCTATGTGTCTTTGAGGCATGACAGAATTATCTTTACCTTTAAAGCTTGAACAAGAAGTTATTCTCTATTGTTTACCATGAAGATCATGGTGTTCTTATGTTGCTGTCTCTACCAAGGGCTTTGTCCCACTTTAGATAATGAAATTCTGCTTATCTCACTGCTTATATCCTGGCATGTCTCTGAGCACTGCTTATATCTTGGCATGTCTCTGAGGTACTTAGACTGCATGAATATTGCTGAGAAATCTTTCATGGTAGTAAACCTTCTGTAAAATAAAGATAAAAAGAAAATCCCCATTTCCATGCATATTGGGATACAGTGTCATACCCTTATTTCTAAGACCTTCTGCGCATGAAAGTCTGATGTGGTCAGTATCATGCCGGGCCACATTAACTTTCCCAGATTTCTCTGGTACTCATTTTCTGAGGCTTCTGTGAAACAAACAAAAGCTATGGTGACTAGAGGTTGCTGATAGATAGGATTAATTGCCACATTCGAAGTTGGGAGACTCGGGAAGTATGACTTGATGAGCAAGAGCAGGATACTCCAGTGATATTAGCAGAATTTAACTCTTAGGTTTGATTTATGAAGGGAGAAATCTGACCAGATTCCTTTGTGTGTATTTCTTTGTAACCCAACTGAAAGATTTGCAAATCTACAATCTTTTGGGTTGAAGATGTAGTGACAACAAGGCAGCTCAAGACATAATGACAACAAAGGCAGTTCACTACCCCATTTCATTTATAGATAAAAAGAAGCTTCACTGAACATAAGCAGGTTTAAGGGGATGATTATAGAATTTACATGAACTTAGGAAACAGCCAGTCAGTCATTTGCATGTCCCTTGTAGAGCTTTGCCTCCCTAACAGCACTCTTGTAGGCCTCTCAGTTGTAAGCAAGATGGCCTGCTGCTGATGCATCCATTTGCAGATCATCAACGATGTCTTGCGGCCATCTTCGCCTTGGTCTTCCTCTCTTTCATTTTCCCATTATGTACCCTTCCAAGGCGGTCTTCTTTAGATTATCATGACGTTTAATGTGTCCAAAATAAATAAGTTTTCTTTGTTTAATCCTCTTTACTAGCCAGTCTTCTTCAATATTAAGTTCTTGTAGTATGGATATATTTGTTCTTTTTTGTGTCCATGACATTTGAAGAACTCTTCTGTAGCATTTACTTTCAAAGTCATTTATGTGTTTCTCTGCCGTTTTGTTGAGTGTCCAGGTTTCACTGTTAGGAAACAACAGAATAAAAATTAGTGGTTGGACAAAAATGTTAACTTCCAGTGCTTTAGAACCCTGAAGATTGTTAAAGAAAAATAAGCCCAACAGACTACAATAAAGTGACCTCATAACACAGCTAAGCCCACAAAAAAAAAATTGTGGGGTCAGAAAGCATGAGTAAGAGACAGAAGATTTCCAGGAAGATGGAAATAATAACAGAGAGGTGACTGTCGTGGGTTATCTTGAGCTCATGCTGAAAAAACAGAGGAAGAAATCTGGCTGAATCTTGAGTGTTTGATAGATCACAGGAAAATGCAGATGAAACCAAGAACCAGTCAGGTGTAATGTAGTCAGCCAAAGATGGTTCACTTAAGCTGCAGCACAGTATTTAGGACAGATTGGACACATGCATTATTGAAGTATGACCACCTAGTCAATGCAGATTTTTGTCACCATATATAATTACAAAAAACAGTGAAATTTATCCAAGAGACAGGACTGCAGGTATAGACAGACAATGCGAACGAAGAAGAAGAAGTCACCATATATAGGATGAAGTATATATATAGCCTGTGATATATATCATCATCATCATCATCAGGTGCTGTGCCGACTGGCGTTGGCTATTATGCTTCTCTAGAGTACACGATCCTTCATGCAGGCCATCAGCTCAGTTGGTGATCTCCTCTCACACCATCCCGTCAGACTGTCTAGTATCATTTCTCTTGGTCTTCCTCTTGATCTTCTTCCTTCTATTTTTCCTGTTGTTATAATATTTTCAATGCCCCCTCCTCTCATTGCATGTCCTATGAAAGTACATTTTCTTTCTCTTATCTTTTTGACAAGATTTTGTTGTCTCTCCAGCTCTTCTCTTACATTCTTCATTAGTTATTTTTGCTGTCCAGGGAATTCGCAACATTCTTCTAATAAACCACATTTCTGCTGCTTCCAATGATTTTTGTGCAGACTTGCCTGTTGTCCATGATTCACTTCCATATAATAAGATAGGTTCAACATAGCATTTTAGGACTCATTTTCTAACATTCATTGATAAGGATGTGTTGGCTAATATGTTTCTCATTCTCTGAAATGCAGTCTTTGCTTGGCCTATTCTGTTCTTAATTTCTGTTTTGCATTTCCCATCTGAAGGTATTACTGCTCCAAGGTATTTGAATTTCTGCACCTGCTTTAGAATAATTCCATTTAATTTTTATACTGCATGCTGGTGGATTCTGTTTCTTAGATATAACCATAGTCTCTGTCTTTTTGATGTTCAAAGTAAGGCCTTTCTGTTCACTTTCTTTGGTGACTTTATCCGAGAAATTTTGCAGGCTATCAGTACTATGTCGTCAGCATACCGAAGGTTGTTAATATTGTATCCTCCAAGTTTTATGCTTGGTTCTGTGATGATCGTTCTTAGAATATTCTCACTGTACAGAGAAAAAAGGTCTGGAGAAAGTACACATCCTTGTCGCACCCCTTGTTTTATAGGTTGATATTTTCCAGTTCTATTTTCAACTCGAATTGCTGCTTTTTGCTGCCAGTATGGATGTTTTACAATCCTCAGGTCTTTGCGGTCTATATTGATGTCTTCAAGCATTTTAATAATTTCATTATGTTTCACCTTGTGGAATGCCTTAGTGTAATCAATGAATCATAAGTAGAGATATTTCTGTACTTCTAAAGCTCTTTCTGTTAGTTTTTGTAAAGCATAAATGGCATTGTGTGTTCCCTTTCCTTCAACAAATCCAAACTGTTCATCTGCTATTTCCATTTTGATCTTTTTCCTTGTTCTTCTCATAATTATTCTCAGAAGTAGCTTCGTTATGTGACATGAGAGGCTGATAGTCCGGTGGTCATCACATTCCTTTGCACCTGGTTATATATATAGGTGATATATATAGGATGAAATATATATATATCCTGAGATATATATAGGATGAAATATATATAGCCTGTGATACATATAGCACTGAGATATATATATATATATATATAGCGCACTGAGGCATACTAGGAGCTTCATAGAAGCTCTTTTCTGTATCTGTAATTTTGTACATACAGTATTTGTATCTGTAGTTTTATATTTACAGTATCTGTATGTATAATTTTATACATACCGTGTCTGTATCTGTAGTTTTATATTTACAGTATCTGTATCTGTAATTTTATACATACAGTATCTGTATCTGTAATTTTATACATACAATATCTGTAATTTTATACATACAATATCTGTATCTGTAATTCTACTTTTCAGGAGCAAGGTTCCCTATTAAATGGACAGCACCAGAAGCAGCTCTCCGCCAGAAGTTTTCTGTGAAATCTGATGTTTGGTCATTTGGTATACTACTTTATGAGTTGATGACCAAGGGCAGAATACCTTACCCAGGTTTGGTTACATTTTGTTTGCTGTGTGGAAGTGATGCTTTTCAGCAGGATTCTTTGGTTGATTGAACAATTCTTTGAATTTTTTTTTTTCCTTATCCTATAAATTGTTTACCTATTCATCAGTTTTTAAAAAGGGGTGTCTTGTCTCGTCTTGTCTTTTCTTCTGTCTCTCTGGAGCTGTGATCTGGTGTTCTTTGCGGCCGATGCCGTGAAGGTGTTGAGGCGCAGCATCGTATCGACGTGGAAGCGGGTTATGGCAGCTATTTTTTTTCAGTCCCAGAGAGCAGATAAAAAGCAGGGGGGTCTGCAGTAGTTCTTTAGCAGACTCCACCACCATGGGGACTATGGCAGTCTCTGCCCCATATGCAGGCTAGACCTGTTACTGAGGGTACCAAAGGAAAAGGGGGGGGGGAACAGAATCTTGGTCAGATGTGGTTTGCCAACTCTGACGCTGGCACATCAGTGATGGGTCGCTGGTTGTCAAAACGAGACAGCATCTTCCCCCAAAAGGAACGTAAAAATTGTAAAGATTGCTTAGACTAGATCAGTGGTTCCCAGTATTTTTTCGTTCAAGGGCCACTTTTCTAACTACATGTTAGTTGTAAACCATTGTTTTGTTAATGTTTATTGACTTGCTGTTTGTAATGTTTAACTCTGAGGACTTGCTACTATGTTTAACTTTGAGGACTTACTGCTATGTTTAACTCTGAGGACTTGCTACTATGTTTAACTTTGAGGACTTACTGCTGTGTTTAACTTTGAGGACTTGCTGTTATGCTTAACTTTGAGGACTTAATGCTATGTTTAACTCTGAAGACTTGCTGCTATGTTTAACTTTGAGGACTTAATGCTATATTTAACTTTGAGGACTTGCTGTTATGCTTAACTTTGATGACTTGCTGCTATGTTTAACTTTGAGGACTTGCTGCTATGTTTAACTTTGAGGACTTGCTGCTATGTTTAACTCTGAGGACTTGCTGCTATGTTTAAGTTTGAGGATTTAATGCTATGTTTAACTCTGAGGACTTGCTGCTATGTTTAACTCTGAGGACTTAATGCTATATTTAACTTTGAGGACTTGCTGTTATGCTTAACTTTGATGACTTGCTGCTATGTTTAACTCTGAGGACTTGCTGCTATGTTTAAGTTTGAGGACTTAATGCTATGTTTAACTTTGAGGACTTGCTGCTATGTTTAACTCTGAGGACTTAATGCTATATTTAACTTTGAGGACTTGCTGCTATGTTTAACTTTGAGGACTTTCTGCTATGTTTAACTTTGAGGACTTGCTGCTATGTTTAACTTTGAGGACTTGCTGCTATATTTAACTTTGAGGACTTGCTGCTATGTTTAACTTTGAGGACTTGCTGCTATGTTTAACTCTGAGGACTTGCTGCTATCTTTAACTTTGAGGACTTGCTGCTCCTCTTGATCACCTCAGAGGGCCACCTATAGCTGCATGCATTAGTCACCTATAGCTGCATGCATTAGTAACACCATTGATTGTTGTAACTGATAGTTCAAAAAATAGCAGTTACTGTTGCTATTCTGTTGCAGGTATGGACAACAAGACAGTTCTGGAACAGGTAGAAAGAGGGTACAGAATGGAGAAGCCAGCAAACACGCCAGATGGTGTGTATCTAAAAATGCTGGAGTGTTGGAATGAGAAGCCAGACGATCGTCCGACTTTTGAACATCTTTTTGTATACTTCGATGACTACTTTATTTCAGTAGAGCCAAATTACAGAGAAGCTGAATGAATGAGGGGTAGAGGGCAGAGTGGAGCTTGTGTGTATTCAGAGTAAACATATTTTGTTTTAGATCATTGTAATCCTTGTTCTGTACCGCCTTTACACCGTAGATTGCCAACAGTAGATCTTCAGCATGTCCTGCTGGTTGTGTTGATGATATATATATATATATAAAAATATATATATGTGTATCGAAAAGCCAATACTTGTCCATCTTTTTAAGTTGTCTGCCTTCTGATCTTTTGTTGTTCTTTTCATCTTTTGTTCTGAACTTTCCCTGTCTTCCAAAATGATTTTACGCCATTTCTTACAACTAAAGTTATTCGTCTCTTATTTCAGTTTTAGCTGGTCCAGTGCTTCTTTATATGTTAAGTTTTTTTTCAACTCCATGAAATGCAGTCCTTTTGTTTCCGTATCTACCTTTGTTTTGTTTTTTTTTTCTTGTTTTTCATTTTCTTGTTTAATGTTCATGTTTTTTTGCATGAAAAAGGAGTGTTGAGCCTAAACTCCGAGCTTTTACCATTGTGTTGTTTGTCTTGAAGTAAGGATTTGTTTCGTTTTGTTTTGTTATAAGTGCACTTAGTCATCCAGATGGATTTCATTGTTGCCATTTCACAGTTTTTTTTTTTATTGTTTATTATCATATGTCCAGGTATATTGATTTCGTTTTTCTTTCTGTCATAAAAAGTTTGTCATCATTTATGCCTGTATTTAGATACAGTTTGTTTCTTATGTCCTGTATTTAGGTACAGTTTCTTATGTCCTGTATACTACTAAAACATTGTGTTTTATAAGGTGAAGATAAAAAATCAAAATCCATTATCATCATCCTCATTTTTGTCACAAAGTTTTGTCATCAGTAATCATGTTTTTGTTTTCTGCATCATTAGCCAAAGCATGATACTGACCACATCAGACTTTTCATGTGCTGAAGGCCTTGGAAAGATGGCCTAACACTGTGTCCCCAACATCCCTTAAAGCATTGGAAACATGGATTTTACCTTTACCTTACATCAGTAGCCTGGCATGTAAATCCATTATTATCTTAGCATTGTTTTTTTTTTCTTTCTGTTTCTGGCTGTTACAGCACTGCTTGTAACTAAAATAACTCTTTTATGCCAGAACTGTTTTCCACATGGTGCCAAAATAAATTTTATTCAGAAAATTTCAAAGCAGAGTGTGCCGGCTCCACCTAATAACGAGACATAAACGTATTACATATCACATTGTCATCTTTTTTCTGCATTTATACCTGAAAACGGGAATTGGTTGCATTGTGGCACATAGTGGTGACACACTGGCCTGACATCCCGCCGCAAGCTCTGTCCAATTCATTTCTTATTTTGGTAGTTAAATCTTTGTTATTATGCTTAGTTCAGATCACTTGCATTGTTTTGATGAAATGTCCAAGTTATAAGATTTGTCAACTGTTGGAGCGTGGAGCTTTGGATGGGCTTATAAATGAGCAGAGGAGCAGAAATAAATTGGTGTCTTGGTTTGTGTCATACCCTTCATAAATATTGTAAATGAAAGCTTCAAGAATGAAAGGGAAAATTTGCTAAACTACCTTTTATTTAATGATGAGTGTAATGTTAAGTGCATGTGCCGTAATCCTGGAACTTCTTTTACAAGATTTTGTAGATATACTTGCTTTATGCCACATTTACATCATGTCCGTAACACAGAACTACAACAAATATATGTTCACTATGAATTTGTTTCCAGGTTGCATGTGAAATAAGTACACAATAGTGTTGTTTTCAGAAAAAAAATGTATCAGACTGGAAGTTGCTACAAAACTTTAAAATATGGGCTGGATTAAAAATGCAGATTTATTTATAGTTCTGGGTGACAGTGCTATAACAGCTGACTTGCCTCAGCATGAAAAATCATTCAGAACCACTACTATTGTCCTGGACGGAGAGAATAGACCATGTTATACAACTAACTTGCAAGTCAAGTTTTATTAACATGTACATTAAATAGGCTTTGGTTTCTGTCTGAATTTCATTGTTCTAATTTTGTTACGCTGGTTATAATATTTTATATAATATATTCTTTGTAATTCATCATTGTCATTGAATAACGCAGAACGATTTTTTAAAAAGTGAAATAGATCCTGTCTTGTTCTGTGAAGGCAGAAAAAAAAATTAACGTGAAACAAATCATTGCTAAAAGTACTGGAGGGAACAGAGATGTTTCTTAGTTCATTCATTCATTTGCATGTCTCTTGCGGAACTTTGCCTCCCAAACAGCACTCCTGTAAACCTCTCGGATGTGAGCAAGATGGCCTGCTGCTGATGCATCCATTTGTAGATCATCAACGATGTCTTGCAGCCATCTTCGCCTTGGTCTTCCTCTCTTTCTTTTTCCCATTATGTACCCTTCCAAGACGGTCTTCTCTAGATTATCATGACATTTAATGTGTCCAAAATATTTAAGTTTTCTCTCTTTAATCCTCTTTACTAGCCATCCTTCTTCAATATTAAGTTCTTGCAGTATGGAAATATTTGTTCTTTTTTGTGTCCATGATATTTGAAGAACTCTTATGTAGTATTTACATTCAAAAGCATTTATGTGTTTCTCAGCTGTTTTGTTAAGTGTCCAGGTCTCATGGGCATATGTTGCAATGGGAAAGATGCATGCCCTTAAAAATCTTATTTTTATAGTTCTGTCTGTTCCTCTCCACAGATTCTTTAGTTGTTTTACTTTCTGAAGAGCAGTAGATGTCCTTCTTTTAATTTCCCTCATTGTATCTCCATTATTAATAAGTAGTGATCCAAGGTATTCAAAACTTCACTTCTTCCAATTTTTCCTCATTGATACATATTTCAGCTGCCTTTGTTTCTTAGAAGAATCTTAAAAGAGTACCATGGACAGTTAAGATGATAAAGAAAGAATGTTTAACAAAAACCAGTGAGGAAAAAAAAAAGGGGGGGGGGGAAGAGATGTGGAGAAAAGCAACAAATTAATTTTATAGATGACCTAATGTTACAGCATAATGGAAATTTTCAGATATTGAATCTGTGAAAGAAGCAGGGTTACCAGCCTTTAAGGGCATGGCACATGATGATGGTAATGTTAATAATTCATTATAGATAAATGTGTTTACTCATGTTAATTGCTTTAGTGTGTGGTGCATATGTTTATGCAGCCTTCATTTGTGTGCAATAGACTCTGGTCATTGTGAAAAGTGGATCATTTCATTATTGTTTGATAACAAAATTTACTTGTAATTTTATTCTTTATTGTTGACAGAAGACATACTTTCCTTGATTTTTTTTTTTTTTCTATCATTTTATGTCCAACAAACCCCCCATGTCACATATGGGCGGTCTTAATCTCTTACAGCTGTGTGATGTACAGATGTCAAATTGCTCATGAGTTTATACTAAAGATTCCTCTTTATTTTTAAGATGACCAGATGTATTTTTTTAATATCTGTAACTTGTTATTGTTCTTATAACGTTGTAGATTTCAATCAGAGAGCCTTCTTGGCTTTTCCTTATCACTGAGAGACTGGACTTTTTTTGTAACTCAGATTTGGCTGTTGCTGCTGTAGCCATTTATCCATCCATGACCTTGGACAGAGATCAGTCGAGCAGTTACAGCCCGGTACACCTTCTTGTGGCACCTTACTGGGCAGCAACAGATTCTCACCACTTCTCATGGTCTGCGCGGCCAGCTTTTATGTTATGCCCCAGTTGTGTTGTATGCTACTCGTGTTGGTTGCCCTCTCTTTCTTTTTCCCTTGGGTGTCCATTACGTGACTGTATTGTTGAGGTCATTTCGGAGCACATCATGCCATTTCCAAGTGGCTTGTTGTGCCAGACAGATAATACTAGACTCAGGCATGAGAGAGAAACGCTGTTCAGTAAGGCAAGTTCCACAGCCTTAACACCTGTCTGCTTCAAAATTGTCTTCTAAGTAAAAAAAAAAAAAAAAGATTAAACTATGGTGTACAAATGTGATGAAAGTAGATGGAGGTGTGGAGGTCAGTTTTACAAAAAGATAGAAAAAAAATGAGGAAAGTGAACAGAAATGAGAATGGCAGAAAGTAAGATGGGCACACATATAAATGAAGAAGTTACAATAATCCAATATTTCGGCAAAATCCTTTTTCAAGGATCACATACAAAAGCAACACAACAGATAAAAACACAAAAAATATATGGGCACAAAAGTGCATGTGTTGTTTTTATAAGTGATCCCTTGAAAAAGGATTTTTCTGAGATATTGGATTGTTTTATGTTCTTCATTTTTAGCGTGCTCATCTTGTTTTCTGCCCAAACCAAGGGCAGAATGTCAGATGGACTTGTGTGCTCATTTCTTAACCCTTTAGAAATAAAGATAGGTCAATCAGTCAGCCACCTTCCTCACTCTTTGTATCTTTTTGTAAAACTGAACCATACACCTCCATCTACTTTCATTACTAGAACCAGTTTCATCACAGTCATCATTTCTTTTTACCTCTGTAGAAAAGTCGAAGCTTTTGTGTACTGTTGTGAATGATGTGTATTAATTATAATTGTATTTTGCACGGCTATGTCTGCATACATTTCAGCTGGTTATATTGTATGCTTCTGTGAAGTTCATTGTTAATTTTTGCCCACAATTTAACCACTTGCCAAGCAGTTTTAGAATTTCAGCGCATGAAACCTATTAATTGTTATATTACACAAACATTGCATATGCTGCATTATTGTCATTACTTGGTTACAAAGAGCTGAATGTCACAGACTAATTATAATGTATTTTTTCAGTGTTTTCTCTATTTGTTGTGCTTATAATGCATTGGAAAGTGTCTACCCAAAAGTTAAACAGGCAAATGGAAAATAATATTGAAAAATGGCACAATAGAGCATTTGCTTGAAAGGTAATCCCTATGAAATATTGCTAGAAGCTCTGTTTATTTTAGCAATATTTCATAGGGATTACCTTTCTGTGACAAGTTAGCCGCTGGTGTGTTGTAATTATGTGTTTATAAGATAATTTTTTTGCGCATAAACTAAAATTGCTGTGTGAACATGACATTTAGCACTGAGTATATAGTTTGTTGCTTTTTTTTGTGGGCAGTGCTAAATATAGACTTGATGAGGCCCTAAACTACATAAAGCTAGGAGAGCCACTAAGCTATGTAAAGCTAGGAGTAAGCCCCTAAGCTATATAAAGCTAGGAGTGAGCCCCTAAGCTATATAAAGCTAGGAGTGAGACCCTAAGCTATATAAAGCTAGGAGTGAGACCCTAAGCTATATAAAGCTAGGAGTGATACCCTAAGCTATATAAAGCTAGGAGTGAGCCAGTAAGCTATATAAAGCTAGGAGTGAGCCCCTAAGCTATATAAAGCTAGGAATGAGCCCCTAAGCTATATAAAGCTAGGAGTGAGACCCTAAGCTATATAAAGCTAGGAGTGAGGCCCTAAGCTGTATAAAGCTAGGAGTGAGGCCCTAAGCTGTATAAAGCTAGGAGTGAGACCCAGAGCTATATAAAGCTAGGAGTGAGGTCCTCAGCTATATAAAGCTATGAGTGAGGTCCTAAGCTATATAAAGCTATGAGTGAGGTCCTGAGTTATATAAAGCTAGGAGTGAGGTCCTAAGCTATATAAAGCTAAGAGTGAGGTCCTAAGCTATATAAAGCTAGGAGTGAGGTCCTAAGCTATATAAAGCTAGGAGTGAGCCCCTAAGCGATATAAAGCTAGGAGTGAGCCACTGGGCTATATAAAGCTAGGAGTGAGGTCCTAAGCTATATAAAGCTAGGAGTGAGGTCCTGAGCTATATAAAACTAGGAGTGAGGTCCTAAGCTATATAAAGCTAGGAGTGAGCCCCTAAGCTATATAAAGCTAGGAGTGAGCCCCTAAGCTATATAAAGCTAGGAGTGAGACCCTAAGCTTTATTAAGCTAGGAGTGAGACCCTAAGCTTTATTAAGCTAGGAGTGAGACCCTAAGCTATATAAAGCTAGGAGTGAGACCCAGAGCTATATAAAGCTAGGAGTGAGCCCCTAAGCTTTATTAAGCTAGGAGTGAGCCACTGAGCTATATAAAGCTAGGAGTGAGGCCCTAAACTGTATAAAGCTAGGAGTGAGGCCCTAAGCTATATAAAGCTAGGAGTGAGACCCTAAGCTATATAAAGCTAAGAGTGAGACCCAGAAGCTAGGAGTGAGGTCCTAAGCTATATAAAGCTAGGAGTGAGACCCTAAGCTATATAAAGCTAGGAGTAAGCCACTGGGGTATATAAAGCTAGGAGTGAGACCCAGAGCTATATAAAGCTAGGAGTGAGACCCAGAGCTATATAAAGCTAGGAGTGAGGTCCTAAGCTATATAAAGCTAGGAGTGAGCCCCAAAGCTATATAAATTTAGGAGTGAGACCCTAAGCTTTATTAAGCTAGGAGTGAGACCCAGAAGCTAGGAGTGAGGTCCTAAGCTATATAAAGCTAGGAGTGAGACCCTAAGCTATATAAAGCTAGGAGTAAGCCACTGGGGTATATAAAGCTAGGAGTGAGACCCAGAGCTATATAAAGCTAGGAGTGAGACCCAGAGCTATATAAAGCTAGGAGTGAGGTCCTAAGCTATATAAAGCTAGGAGTGAGCCCCAAAGCTATATAAATTTAGGAGTGAGACCCTAAGCTTTATTAAGCTAGGAGTGAGACCCAGAAGCTAGGAGTGAGGTCCTAAGCTATATAAAGCTAGGAGTGAGACCCTAAGCTACATAAAGCTAGGAGTAAGCCACTGGGGTATATAAAGCTAGGAGTGAGACCCAGAGCTATATAAAGCTAGGAGTGAGACCCAGAGCTATATAAAGCTAGGAGTGAGGTCCTAAGCTATATAAAGCTAGGAGTGAGCCCCAAAGCTATATAAATTTAGGAGTGAGACCCTAAGCTTTATTAAGCTAGGAGTGAGACCCAGAAGCTAGGAGTGAGGTCCTAAGCTATATAAAGCTAGGAGTGAGACCCTAAGCTACATAAAGCTAGGAGTAAGCCACTGGGGTATATAAAGCTAGGAGTGAGACCCAGAGCTATATAAAGCTAGGAGTGAGACCCAGAGCTATATAAAGCTAGGAGTGAGGTCCTAAGCTATATAAAGCTAGGAGTGAGCCCCAAAGCTATATAAATTTAGGAGTGAGACCCTAAGCTTTATTAAGCTAGGAGTGAGCCACTGAGCTATATAAAGCTAGGAGTGAGCCACTGAGCTATATAAAGCTAGGAGTGAGACCCTGAGCTATATAAAGCTAGGAGTGAGGCCCTAAACTATATAAAGCTAGGAGTGAGACCCTGAGCTATATAAAGCTAGGAGTGAGGCCCTAAGCTATATAAAGCTAAGAGCCCTCTTGTTTAAAAAAAAAATTCTAGGAATTCTGCGAGGCTCTGATCCATAGCTTGTTTAGCAGATGGCCAGATTTGGCACTGTTTGGGGGTAATTTTGAAGCAGGGAATAGAATCACATGTTTGTAGTGCATGAAAGAACTGTCTTCCCTTGGTGTTTTCTTTTTTTTTAACCTCTGGTCAATTTTATTGGTTGACTTACAGACATTTGAATTAGGATAATCTGTATTTTCTGAGTTAAACAGATTTGTAGGGTAAACAACCTCTCTGTTGATTGTTGAATGAGCCTTCACATTAGATTTTGCTGTCAGGACTTACTTCTTTAGCCATTGACCCTCCATGTCCATGAGCTTCTCATAACATAGCAAACTTTGACAACCATAGCCAGAATCATTTACCATCACACTGTAGCACAGCGACCTGTTCTTGCCATTTCAGAACATCAAGCCATTTACCATAGAACAGCCATTAACTTGAATTTATTCTTTCATTAATTATCATCTTTTTAAAGCCAAGTGGGCCTGCTAATCTGTTAGGCCAATTTTTTTTTCTTTTTGGTTTTGTTCTGAAGTTACTGATGCAGAATTAATCCAAGTCTTCCTTAGAACATTCTTGTGCCTTTTTTTTTTTCCATCATGCTCTGATGCTGAAGTTTAGTTCAGCCACTTATTAATGTGGTATTTGCTGACTTTATATTTCTAATGTATTCTGTTAGTGGGTGGCTGAATTCCAATAATTCCATAAAAATTATTTTTTTATTCCAGTTTTGTTTTATCATCCTCCTGTTTTAATCTTTGTTTTTTTTTTTTAATTTCCCTCCTATTTTAATCCATTTTGTTTTATCACCCTCCTGTTTTAATCCATTTTACTTTATAATTCTCCAGTTTTAATCCACTTTGTGCTGTCATCCTCCTATTTTAATCCATTTTACTTTATAATCCTCCTGTTTTAATCCACTTTGTGTTGTCATCCTCCTGTTTTAATGAATGTTGCTTTATTACCCTCCAGTTCTGTTCTGTTTGTTTCAGTTTTCTCCTGTTTTAATCCAGTTTATTTTATTAGAATTCCATTTTTATAGAAATGGTAATGGATTAGTACCCCCAAGTGGGGCCCTTGTAGCAAATTTAAATTATGTATGACATTGGAGGGTGTGTGTTTTTACTTTACAAATTGTGGGGGGGGGGGGAGGGAGAGTCCACAGCCAAAAAAAAGTTGAGAACCATTGTAATGTGTTTTTACAGTCAAGGTTTAAATTGTAAATAATGACTCACATGGGCACAGATGCCATCTGTTTTCTGAGGTCATGGTACTTGGTAACCTTAATTCTAGATAACAGGGTTCACTTAAGTTGTCAGACAGTTGTGACACAGGGCTATTTCCTGGAACAGTTCAAGGAGTGTGGCAGGGTCAGGGTCATACTTTGTATAAGTCAGAGTCAGAGATGTAACTGTGCAAGGAAGTAGGGGGACATTTGTGTAAATGCATATGAAGGGGAGTCTTCTGCATGAGTTCATTCAAGTTGGTGCTGCTGTTTTATAGGACATGTCACACGAAGCTTTCTGATTCCATCACGTGTCCTACATCTGGCTCTGATTCTGTTTGAGTTTATTTCATGTCTACACTTGGCTAAGACAGTATAGATGAGGGGTGTCGTAACTAGTGGCCCACAGGGGGTTTTTTTTTTTTTCATGGCCCACGAAGTTATTATGACACTATATTATTTGATTGAAATTAACATTTCTTTTCTTCTAAACATGTAAAAATATTTAAAAGACCTGAAAAGCTAATTAAATACTGTCATTTTACTTTAATTTATAATTGCCATTTTTTTTTTTCATATTTTTATGTAAGTGGGCAAAAACTAGATGATTTCAATATAGTCTTCCCCTTGAAGCATACAGTTGTGGCTCTTTAAGCCACTGAAGTTGGACACTTGAAGTATAAATAATGTGAATACTGTATTCTACACAGAAACTAATTTTTCTCTCAGTGTTTAGGTAGGAGCATAGGTAGGTTTATAAAAGCATACATTTCACAACTGGTCACAAACGGAGAAATTAATTTTCATATTTGTGTACAGCTGAGCGACTGATGCAAAACAGAGCATGTTTAATGTGTATCATTACTGGTTTTTTTTTTGTGTTTTTTTTTTAATGTAACTTATACATGTTGCATAAGTAGCAAGAGTGTATCAGATATAAATGGTTCATTCATAGTCTGTTGATAGTGCTCAATTTTTAAAAAATTCATATCATTTGTGAGCAGCCATTGACCAAAGTATATTTATCTATATAGACACTGGTTTTTTGGTTTTTGTTTTGTCCACATGATAAATGAAATCTTGACATCTGTTGCCAGTATACATTCACGGTTCACACAATTGTACATTGTAATGCCATTTTTTAAACAAAAAAGTTTTTAATATGTTTGAATACTTGTAGTTTGATGGGCTGTGAATGATAATGTATTGTTTAGCTGACAGAGTTGTCAAAGGGTTAACTGAATTTGTGTTTGAAAGATCTCTTCTTCTTTCATTGATATCTGTTGCTCAAGGTTTCTTCGTTTATGGTGCCACCTTCTGCTCAACTGCTGAGTTTAGTTTTTGGCATTATTTCTAAGACTATCTCAGTGGTTTTAGTTTTTGGCATTATTTCTAAGACTATCTCAGTGGTTACATAAAGCCAGTATTTTGTGTACCAAAATTTTGTATTCTGTTTTCTTTGAATGTTGATTGGTACTCCAGTATTTTGTTTTTTGTCGTTTTAAGACATTCTTTCATTATTGCCCCTTGTGGTTTTCTGCATGCTAAAACCCTTCATCCCCTTACATCTTTTCTGCTCCTGTAGGAGTATTATTTGTTGACTGTCATCAGTTTGAGGAGCGGCTGTCTGCAAGAGAATGTTGGCTGGCCTGAATCTGCCACCAAAAAAAAATTTTGCAGCAAAAAAAAAATACAGGGTGACGCACGAAAAAGCAGCCTGCCTCTATTCATCTGCCTGTATACATGCTTGGAGGAGGGTGGCTTTTTCATGTGCCACCTTGTATATTTTTAATGTGTGCAAATGAAAAGTTCTGTATTTAATATATATATATATATATATATATATATATATATATATATATAACCCTGATTATCTTCTCCTTTCCAAATTGTTGCATGTAGTAATTCAGAGCTTCTGACTGATAAATTTCCATGGATTTTGGGGATTTTCCCCCCTTCTAATTAGTCTTTGTTGATGTGGTATGGAATAGTTTTGTGAGTAACAGTGCAGTGGTGTTGGATGCGCATCAGACTTTGTAGCAACTCTGCAGGTTTGTACAACCATTTTGATAGAGGTATGTGTGCTTGTGGGGCACCTGAGTGGCAAAGTGGTTAGTGCACTAGTTTCCTGTGGTGAAGGTTGGTGGTTCAAATCAGACCAGAGTCTCGCAGCTGAATGGGTGCCTGGATTCTTCTGAAGCTGGGAAAGGAAAGGTGACCGGGCATGATGATGATGACCACATCACCCTCTAGTGTGCTGAAGGTCAAAGAAAAAATGGACACTAATATTATATCCCTCAGAAGACTTTGTGGCAGAATAGGACTACCAATACTTTTACTACTGTGTATATTTGCAGGTATAATTTCTTATTTTTATTTGTATGTATGTGCATGCATGGACATACACAGATACAAAATGCTGAGACATTCTATGCTGGTCGTACATGAAAGAAGCTGATATTTTTCTGTTGCTGTTACTTATATCCTTCTCTCTTCTTTATTTTTTGTTGTTGTTGTTGTTGTTGTTGTGGTTTTGAATGTACTGACTTGGCTTGTTCAAATGAACAAATGAGAATGAGAAACATATTGACCAACACATCCTTATCAATGAATGTTAGAAAACGAGTACTAAAATGCTATATTGAACCTATCTTGTTATATGGAAGTGAATCATGGACAATAGGCAAGTCTGCACAAAAATCATTGGAAGCAGCAGAAATGTGGTTTATTAGAAGAATGTTGCAAATCCCCTGGACAGCAAAAATAACTAATGAAGAATGTAGGAGAAGAGCTGGAGAGACAAAAAACCTTGTCAAAAAGATAAGAGAGAGACAATGTACTTTCATAGGACATGCAATGAGAAGAGGGGGCATTGAAAATATTATAACAACAGGAAAAATAGAAGGAAGAAGATCAAGAGGAAGACCAAGAGAAATGATACTGGACAGTCTGACGGGATGGTGTGAGAGGAGATCACCAACTGAGCTGATGGCATGCATGAAGGACTGTGTGCTCTGGAGAAGCATAATAGCCAACGCCAGTCGGCACGGCACATGATGATGATGATGATGATGACTTGGCTTGTCAGAAACTACCCATGGCACTATACATTTTCATTTTTTTAACTGCTGTAATTTTCATGTGGTAGGACTGGGAATCACATGAAAGGGATGGCAACTGCAGTAAAACTGGTTCAAATAATAAAAACAGACAGAGGCGTGTGGTGCAGTTTTACAAGGCGGCAGGAGGAGTAAGTGAGAAAAAAACGAATAGAAAGTATGAGAGCAAGATGAGAATGCATAAATGAAAAACATGGAGTCACATGAAAACAGTTGTAACTAAGAAAATTAGTGAAGAAGTAATGAAAGACAGAAAGAAATGGTATTGGATATAAGCAGTCCACTGTATATAACAGCCGGAAGATGTAGTGGTGACTTGTGTCATACAGAACCCACCATTTGGGACATACAATGTGTTTTGTGGAGACTGTTGTCCAGAACCATCTTATGAGGCATACAGTTGGATCCCAGTAGTTTCTCTGCTCATCAAGTCATTAAGTGCAATCACTGAATCGGTTTTCCTCTCTCTTTTATTTAATTAATAATCATCATTCTGTGCCTTTTATGCATGGAAGATTCAACTGCAGTGGATGTATTTTGTGTTGTGTTTATCATTTCAGTGATAGACCTGGATAGCTCCTTTATCTCTTAATATTATTGAGCTGTCTGTACTGCTGTCATCTCATTTGTTTTGTCATGGATTTTTCCTTCTAGGGCATATTTTCAGAGTATTATTTTCCTACTAAACATTTCCAGAATACTTTGAATGTATGCTTCTAGTGTTTATTTTCATATTTTTTTCCTCTGATAGTCTATCTTCTTTTGTGCCCCTGAAACAAGTCATATTCCTCTGATATTCATATTTGTAATTTAATGGAATTTAATGAATTTGAACCTTTTGAAAACATTTTTGTTTGTAGTTGTTTATGTGAAGACAAATCAGATTTTTGTGTGATTTTTTGAAAGAAATTTACATAATGTTTTTTTTTTAATGAGAATATGAACTCCTTTGGCTGTTTCCAATTCTGTGTAACAAAGTGATTATTTTTATGCAGTCATGTTGAAAGTTTTGCTTCTGATATAAAGTGTGTTAAAAGCAAAGATCAGTATTACCAATTTTACAGCTGTTGAGTATGGGTTATGTGATAGGCAGTGGCTCAGTAGTTGAGATGCCAACTTCTCAGTGCACAGGAACTGAGCTATAGATCAATTTTTTACAATCCCAGTTGAAAAAGTGGGTATCTGACATTTGTGTTTGGAACAAAAGAGCTACATGCAAGGTATCTTAACAACTGAGCCCATGAAAAGTGAAGTTATTCAACGCTTCATCACCCAATGGCATCTAAGTGCTGTAGTAATTTTTTTTTTGGAAATATATGTGGTAGTTGTTTTATAGAGCGGTCATATCCACTTAATAATATACTAATATTTTTCTATAAATAATAATAATAGAACTGGCTCAGTCTAATTTGCCTTGGTTTTGATGGATCGAATTGCTCTTATTTGTTTGTTTTTTTTTATTTATCTGATGGAGCGCTAACAATAAATAGATTATGGGCACAAGCAGGCATTTGTCTTTTGTTGTTGCTTGATTTTCATTATTTAGCTGAGGATGAAGCTGCAGTACTCTAGCTGGATGAGAAGGTGGTCCATACTCTATGGCTGACCTAGACTCTGTTTTTAATCTCTCAGTGATGCCCCTGGAAACAGACAGTAGTCTGGTGAGTGAACAAGGATCTTAATAGGAAGCCAAACCTGGTCCTAGAAATATGCCAGGCACATGAATCAGGCCCTGCAAGGCACATAATGGTGACATGATGTCCTTTCTGAGGGCAGATATCAAAGAGGAAGAATCATTTAACTGGTTTCTAGTACACGCAGTCTGGTGAATGAATGGGATGAACCTGACCAGAGATATGATCATTTTTAGCTTTGTTTCGTTCTTACTATGCTGAAAGATGAAGGGCAAAATATCAGACAAGTCTGCATGCCCTGTTCAGGAAGTACATTTGTTTGGAGACAAACTTTCATGTTAAACATCTATTCAGTCTTCTTATGCACATCACATGATATGACATATACAAAATCTATGTACTCCCAATTTACTGTGCCATATTATAGGGCAGGCTTAGGCAACCTTTTTAGTTTAGCAGGCCAAAAAAATTTTTTTCCATCTTCACGTTGATACTGGAACTCCACAGTATATACATTCATTCATTCATTTGCATGTCCCTTGCGGAACTTTGCCTCCCTAACAGCACTCCTGTAGGCCTCTTGGTTGTGAGCAAGATATTATACTCCACAGTATAATGTCAGCATTATTGATGTTTCCAGCAAATTATTCAGTTTTTAATGAAACTGATTCTTTTTGGCTGTGGGACATACACAAAATGTTGCTGCAGGTCAAGGGTTGCCCTTACGTATTGTAGGATCCCTCTGTAAATGCAAACCTGAATTCTTCGCAGCCAGTGCTGTGAAAATCTTGTTTAGATGGGTATCAGGGGTGGGGGATATTATGGCATGCTTATCTCCCAGTATCATCCAGAAAACAGGGGGCTACTGAGAACACTCACCAGCATGTTAAAACATAATGAACCCTCCTCAGTAGTCAGGATATAGGTGCACATCACTTGTTTCTAGAATTAGCACCAAGAGAGGTGTAGGGTCTTGACCATCTTTTTGTTCACTCTAATAACTGTGCTGTATCTGGTAATTTTATCTTTACTCTGATAGTGTTGTCTTTACTCCTATATACAGCTTTTATGCATAAATTCACAAAAATTGTTCATTTATAAATGCCAGAAGATCCAACAATACAAATTTTTTTTAACTTATTCACCTTTGAATCAAATGCTAAAAAAAAAAATTTAACATACATCATCAGAGTAAAGATCCTTGCAAGTTCTAATAAGAAATTAAGGAATGCAGACTACTCTTGAAAACTTGGAACTTAGTTGAGTGATCTCCCTGTAACTGCAAATCTGAGTTTTCATTTTTTTTTTTTTTTCACAGCTAATGTCCTTGGTCAGATATCTTAAGAATAAGCACAAGCTAATCTGTAAGATTCACCAAAGGCGGGCAGGCTTAGTCGACCTAGGAGTTTTTTGAAAAAGCTCCGTATGTGAGTTCCTACATCATTGGCCATGATGAAGTTATGAAACTGGCTGCTTCTAGAGAGACAGGACATTCTCTTAGTTAGTTTAGTTTCCAGAATCTACTGGGTCTCAGCTAGCTTTATTTCTGCAATGTTGTAATACGGTCTTGGCTAGCTTCATTTCTGCAATGTAGCACAGCCTTGACTAGCTTCATTTCTGCAATGTTGTAGTATGGTCTTGGCTAGCTTCATTTCTGGAAAATTGTAGGGTCTTGGCTAGCTTCATTTCTGGAACATCATAATAAAGTCTAGGCTAGCTTAGTTCCCAGAATATGACAGGGTCTTTGCTAGCTTGGGTGCCCGAGTGGTGCAGTGATTAGCGTGCCATCTCCCACGGTGAGGTCCGTGGTTCAAGTCCAGCCACAGCTGTCCCAGTCATCCAGCTGTAGAAGCAAGCACCTAGTTCCTGGATCAGGGGAAGGAAAGATGGAAAGGCATGTTTACCACATCACTCCATCATGTACCAACAGGTCAAAGAAAATATAGGAACTGGCATCATATCCATAGCTGCTTCTGTGGGTTCTTTTTTTTATGGTTTAATTCATTTCAAATGTAATATCCACCCTCATTTGTGCATGCAAAAGATGGAAAACTAAAGAAACAGACTCTTTTGAAAACAAATGCCTAAGGAAAATACTCTGTATAAAGTGGAACGAATTCAATAACAATGCAGAGGTAAGATAGATGAACAAACAACAATCTGTCTCATGAGTGATCAGAAAAAGAAAATGGATATATGTCGGTCATGTGATGAGAAAAAACAGTCAGAATCCCAAAACAAGTTATCAAGTGGAACACAACAGGCAGAAGAAAAAGAGGTAGACCATGTGAAACTCTAAAGAGCCCAGTGTTAAGAGAGGCCAGTTCAGTGGGCATAACATCCCTTGATGAAGTTGAAAAACTCGCAGAAAACAGGAAAACTTGGCAAACTACAATGCAAGCCCTATGTGACGTTTTTAACAGCATGGGAAGGATGTAAGAAGGAATATGTAAGAAGTTTAGTTCCCAGAACATTGTAGCAGGGTCTTGACTATCCTAGTTCCTGGAACATAATGACAAGTCTTGACTAGCTTACTTCCTGGAACACTGTGATAAGGTTTTGGCCATCTTAGTTCCATGAAAATAGTCACAGGAGCTTGTACAGCTTAGATCCTGGAACACACTAACAGCATCACGGCTAGCTTATATCCTGGAACAAACTAACAGCATCATGGCTAGCTTAGATCCTGGAACAAACTAACAGTATCATGGTTAGCTTAGATCCTGGAACAAACTAACAGCATCATGGCTAGCTTAGATCCTGGAACAAACTAACAGCATCATGGCTAGCTTAGATCCTGGAACAAACTAACAGCATCATGGCTAGCTTAGATCCTGGAACAAACTAATAGCATCATGGCTAGCTTAGATCCTGGAACAAACTAATAGCATCATGGCTAGCTTAGATCCTGGAACAAACTAACAGTATCATGGTTAGCTTAGATCCTGGAACAAACTAACAGCATCATGGCTAGCTTAGATCCTGGAACAAACTAACAGCATCATGGCTAGCTTAGATCCTGGAACAAAGTACTAGCATCATGGCTAGCTTAGATCCTGGAACAAAGTACTAGCATCATGACTAGCTTAGTTCTGGAACACAGTAAGGATGTCTTGATTAACTGAGTTCCTGGAGCACTATGATAAGGTTTAGGCTTGCTTAGTTCCTGGAACATTGTGATAAGATCTTGGATTGCTTAGTTCCTGGAACACTGTGATAAGGTTTTGGCTTGCTTAGTTCCTGGAACATTGTGATAAGGTTTTGGCTTGCTTAGTTCCTGGAACATTGTGATAAGGTTTTGGCTTGCTTAGTTCCTGGAACATTGTGATAAAGGTTTTGGACTGTTTAGTACATACAGGGCCTTGATTAGCTTAGATCTTGTAACAAAGTGACAACATCTTGGCTAGCTTAGTTCCTGGAATTTAGTCTGATGGTCTGAATAGCTTAGTTCCTAGAACATCTTCCCCAAGTGTGATAACTGATGATAATATTTCAGTTAAGTAACATTTCTGCAAACTAAGACAAGGAGACTTCTTCATTGTTTTTCTTCACTGGAAAACCAACGAAGAAGCCTTAAGAGATGCTGGAGTTAAAAGGCAAACTATAGCAAAGATCAGAAGCAGGCAATCGAGATTTATAGGGCATTTCCAGAGAAAAGGAAAATTGGACCACACTGTGCCAACTGGAATAGTCGAGGGAAGAAGAGACAGAGAAAAACAGAGAGAGAAGTTACTGGATGGCCTGTCTGTGGCTATGAAAAAAAGTAACTGGTGGAGCTTATAATCACCTCAAAAGACAGGGAATTGTAGAGAGAAATGATCGCCTATGCCACGCGGTATGGCACTTGATTGATTAAAGAAGTGGTTAGTGCACTAGTCTCTCATGGTGAAGGCCAGAGGAGCTGTAGAAATGGACACCTGGAATTGGGGAAGGAAAGGTAGCCGGGCATGATGCTGACAGGTCAAGGAAAATATGGGCACTAACACCCATATCCCTATGTGCCTCTACAGTATGACAGGGTTACTTTCACCTAAGACAAGCAGAACATTTGTTTTATAACTGAGTGGCCTATATGCATTATAATAATAAGCAAGCTTCTGTCCTACAAGCTGATTCTGAAGCTGATGTTAGCCAATGTGAGCCGTTTCTTTCATAACTAAATCTATTACTATCGATTTCTTGTTACCACAGTAACAGTATTATTAAAGAGAGAAAACTTAAATATTTTGGACAATTAAACGTCATGATAATTTAGAGAAGACTGTATTGGAAGGATACATAATGGGAAAAAGAAAGAGAGGAAGACAAAGGCGAAGATGGCTGCAAGACATCATTGATTATCTGCAAATGGATGCAGCTGCGGCAGGCCATCTTGCTCACAACCGAGAGGGCTACAGGAGAGCTGTTTGGGAGGCAAAGTTCCGCAAGGGACATGCAAATGAATGAATGAATAGTAACAGTAAACAATGCTTGTGGTGCAATGTCCCGTTTTCTTGGACTCGCGTCTTTTATTTTTGCTCTCATTTTTCTCCTACCCTTTCGTAGTCTCAAATAATGTATGTACAATTTTATCATAGAAGTTAGAAATGTCCACCATCTCTGCAGCCCAGACTTTTGTCTATAGATGCGCTTCAATATCTCCATCAGCGGGCAATGGCTGATAGCAGCTTTCTATGTCGACTATCTCATCTTTCTGGATCGTGACAAGTGTTGATGTTTTACAGCACTTGACAATTTCAGTCCCAGCTTCTTCATTTTTCTTTCTCCCCTTGTACTGACAATGATGCTGATTCATAACTGTCATTGACATTGTTTGTTATACAAGCCCATTCAAACACGTTGGCGTTATCTAGCATGGATGTTCAAGAAAGCCTGTGTCTAGACTCTAGAAAATGTATTGCGTTTTTGATAACACTGCCTGTAACATACTTCAAAACTCATCCAGATCTACCACAACGGACATTAACTCTACAATTCATAACTTCAGTCTTGGAGTGAGCTCCCTCCGATGAATGGCATTAATTGTTAACATTTATATGTATCTTTTTAAAATAATTTCTTTTTCAGCAGCAAAGTAATTATGCATAACGAGCTTGTTTTTGTATTTAAAACTAATAAAAATTTTTATGTATTTATATAAGCACAAAAACTACAGAGAAATAATTTGTTAATATACCACTGTACAATGCCTTCTCCCTGAAGTAACCACGGGGGATGCATATAGAGGTCATCGGTTACAAACTTGTCTAGAAGAATATTATTCTTAACTCTGGTGTGCCATATTCTGCATGCCTCTTCAGTCTACTGACTTTCTGGCACTGATTTAGTAAAAAGCATATTTGATTTAAGACGTTGGATTGTTCAAGTTGCTCCGGAGACTAGTAAGTTTGCGATTGAAGATCCACATGGCTGCGTGGCTTGATTAGCAATGCTGGCGGCTGTGATATCAACAAATGTGAAATCAATATAGTCACTCTTGTAAAGGTGTAGGAGTATCTTTGATGTAGAATATTTTATGAAGAATGTTTGCTTATAGTAGCAAGACAATAATGTTTTTATCTTATATCTTTCCCGTGCTGTTAAACGTCACATAGGGTTCGCAAGGTAGTTTGGCAATTTTTCCCGACTTCGGCGAGTCTTTCAACCTCATCAAAGGATTTTATGCCTGTTAATTTGGCCTCTCTTAACAATGTCCTCTTCAGAGTTTCACGCGGTCTGTCTCTTTTTCTTTGGCCTGTTGTGTTCCACTTGATAGCTTGTTTTGGGATTCTCTGATTGTTTCTTCTCATCACATGACCAACATATGTCCATCTCCTTTTCCTGATCACCCATGAGACTGGTTGTTGTTCAGTCATCTGTCTTATCTCTGCATTGTTCTTGAATTTCGTTCCACTTGATGCCGAGTGTTTTCCTGAGGCTTTTTTTTTTTAAAAGTCCAATTTATTGTCTATTTCTTTAGTTTTCCAGCTTTTGCATGCATAAATAAGGGTGGATATTACATTTGAATTTTAACTTGGTTTTTTGTGCTTATAACTTTTGAATGACATATGTTCTCTAGATTCTTGAAGATTGATGCTGCTTTTGCAATTCTAATTCTAACTTCCTTTCTGGTGTCACCATCCAGGTCTATGTAGCTGCCAAGGTATGCAAATTGATTGACTTCTTCAACATCTGTCCCTTCTATGTGTATTTTTCCATTTTGATTTATGGGAAGTTTCATTATGTTTGTTTTGTCCTTGTTAATTTCAAGTCCTATTTTGCTAGCCAGTGAAGACAGGATATCTGTTTTTTCTTGCATGGAATTCACATTGTTACTGATAAGAGTTATGCCAAACTGTCAGGTATTAAAAAAAAAGAAGAGGAAATGAGTTCAAGGAAGGTTATCTGCAGTCCTTATGAAGTCCACTATCTTCTCCAGACTTCAATAGGAGTTCCATAGCCTTTCTAGAAACGATTTTTTAAAAAAAACAATCATCCACAATGGACTAAAACAAAATGGAATATTTATAAGACAGACCTTCAAGTTATACATTCATTCACTGACAGGGATGTGTACAATGCAGTCCAGTGTGCCTTGCTATACAAGTAGTTAACTTCGATCATCATAGGAGTTTCCTAACTGTGTCTTTGGTACCTATTGATGCAGCAGAATCAGCTGGAGGGCGCTGGTGAGCCCACAGTCCCAGTGGAGTTGATACACCAAATATTAAACTCCAGGTCCACCAAAAATGGCTTTCAATTCAGAACTTTCTATTTTGGTATCCACAGACTGGTTCATAAAAGCAAAGATGCTGTCTGATGTGGGAAACGGCAATCCAGATCTGACATGCTAGTGTCAGAGTAGGCAAATCATAACTGATGAAACCCTGTCACACCTCTCATTTGGTACCCCGAATAACAGGCCTTTCTTGGCTAATGGTCCATGGGTCACCATTGTTCCATGGTGGTGGAGTCTCCTAAAGAAGTATTGCACACCCCCTTCCAGCTCTGTTCAGGGAGTGCACCCAGTCTGACATGATGCTGTGCCTCACCGCTGTCACTGCATCAGCTGCAGAGAACATCAAGCTTACAGCTCCAGGAAGGTAGAAGAAGAAGACTGGTTCATAAAATGAACAATGGCACTGACTCCGACATCACCTAACATTTCTTCCAGCACCATCATTCTGACTTCACCCAAAATTTCTTCCAGTTCTAATACTCAACAGTCTTGAGTAAGTAGTGTCCATCCATCCATCTGTCCTTGGTTGGCGATCGGCTAATCTGTCACCACACAGTACACCCTGTGGTGTCATACAGGGCAGCAACAAATTTTCACCACCTCTCATGGTCATGGCCAGACTTCTTATTGTGCCCCAGCCGTGCTTCATACTACTCATTTCTGCTTCTACAGTTCTCCACCAGGTAGCATTGGGTTGTCCTCTCTTTCTTTTTTTCCCTTGGGCGTCCATCGCATGGCTGTTTCAGCAAAGTTGCTGCGGTCTCTTGGAGCACATGACAAATCCATTTCCAGCATTTAAAAAAAAAAAATATTATGGCATGCATGTCTTCTAGTTCAGTAACCGATGTATTGGAATGGACAAATGGTTGCCACAAAAGCAACTGCAAGAGAATAAAGTAGGAACAGCTTTATTAATTAGGCAGGTCTCTTGTGATTCTTGAGATTTTTTGGGACAAAAGCTTCTTAGCTCAACTCCAGGAGTTAAACGAAGCAACAATAGCCCACTATACATTAGCATGGGTGTGCTTTTCAGACTATTAACCACAAGCATTTGCTGCCAAGAACTTATTTCTTCTGCTGCCTTAGTGTTCTTTAAAATAAAAACCACACATAAACATGGATTCATCTTTACAGATTCATCTTTTTTTTTTTTTTTCAGGGATTTAGATTTTAAACTGACATATATGCAAATTATAGACATCTGTGCACAGCTTTGTAAAAGATAATGGCTATGTTTAGTATAATTTTCATCTTTTTTTTTTTTTTTGGTAGCAATAGAGTTAAGTTGGGAACAGAAATTTTTTTTAAAAAAAGTTAAATATGAAAGGTATGTGTTGTCTGACTGCATAACACTGACATCTCTCTCTGAACCTTAAGTGCCCAGGGCACATGGGGCTTCCGCAAGGGTTTTCCACAAATGCCTGTCTTTCGCCTTTTTTTCTGCTCTTGCCCAGGTGAGCCCTCTATTGCTCAACATCCTTTCTGTTGTTCTTCTCCATGTCTCTTTTGGTCTACCCTTACTTCTGCTCCCCTGTGGTGTCCATCTTAGTGCTATTTTTGGTAGTGAGTTGTCAGTCATTCGGAGCACATGTCCCAACCATCGCCAGCGTCTTTCCTCAATAATTGTTGTCAGTGGTTTCATCTGCATTTCTGCCAATAAGATGTTATTTCTTATGGTGTTTGGCCAAAATATCTTTTTAATTCTACGTAAACATTTAGTCTGGAAAGAATTCAACTTGTTTTCTATGGTTTTGGTGATTTTCCAGCATTCACTTCCATAGAGTAGTACACTTAGAACATTACTCTTAAATATCCTGATTTTCATATTTATGCTTAGTTTATTTGATTTCCATATATTCTGTAGCATTGCAAAAGCCTGGTTTGCCCTAGTAAGTCTGCTGTTGATGTCCTCTGTGCTGTCTCCATTTTCTACTACTCTGCTGCCAAGGTATACAAATTCGTTGACCTCCTCCACTAACTTGTTATCTACTCTGAGTACATTTCTGTTGTTCTAACACTGACATAGCAGACATAATACAGGCTGCATACGAATAATTAGTGTATATAAATCTAAGTATATAATTGTACATGAGGCCGCTGCAATAAAGTTGTGATAATGAAATGTATAAACTAGGAAAAAAAAGTAGGAACAACTTTGTTAGTTAACAGGTACCCATTAATTAATAAAGCTGTTCCTACTTTTTCCCTAGTTACCAGTCAATTAATAAAGCTGTTCCTACTTTATTCCTAAATTACCCATTAATTAATAAAGCTGTTCCTACTTTTTTCCTAGTTTATACATTTCACTAAGACATGTTAATGCTTGGTTCATTTAATATTTAAATAATCAAGCCAAAGTGTTCTGTTGTCTTGATAAATGTAGAACAAGATGCTTCTAGTTCTAATTCTTGATTTTTATCATCAAAAGTTCTCTTTCCTATACAGATATTAATGTTACTATACATTTATTACATAACTTTTTTTTCCGGTAATGGAAAACACAGTAAATAAGATTTTGTTGTTGTTGCTTAAAATGATGTTTAGTTCCTTCAGATACAGACATGCACTGCACAGCATGCATTCAGATAACATCTGACTGCATATACATCCATGATCCCATCTGCAGTGTTAAATCTTCTTCTTCAGCTTTCTGAGCCATTAAGGCTCACTGCTGCAGATAAAGCTTGCTTCCATTACTCTCTGTTCAAAATTTTCTCTCTCCATTTGGTAGCACCAGTTTCTTTTATATCCTCTTCTATGTTGTCTTTCCATCTCTGTCTTGGTCTACCCCTTGGTCTTGTGCATACATTCGCTCCTATCTGTACTGTGCTTTTAATTTCCGTGCTTTCTATGTTGCTTCTGTTGAAGGTTGTGCCTAGATATTTATTTGTTTCTACTTTCCTAATAATCATCTCTCATCATCATCAGGTGCCCTGCCGACTGGCGTTGGCTATTATGCTTCTCCAGAGTACACAGTCCTTCATGCAGGCCATCAGCTCTTTTGTGATCTCCTTTCACACCATCCCGTCAGACTGTCCAGTATCATTTCTCTTGGTCTTCATCTTGATCCTCTTCCTTCTGTTTTCCTAGTATATTGTCTCTCTCTTATTTTTTTGACAAGATTTTTTGTCTCTCCAGCTCTTCTCATACATTCTTCATTAGTTATTTTTGCTGTCCAGGGGATTTGCAACATTCTTCTAATAAACCACATTTCTGCTGCTTCCAATGATTTTTGTACAGACCTGCCTATTTTCCATGATTCACTTCCATATAACAAGATAGGTTCAATATAGCATTTTAGGACTCATTTTCTAACATTCATTGATGAAGATGTGTTGCATAATATGTTTCTCATTCTCTGAAATGCAGTCTGTTCTACATTTCCCATCTGAAGTTATTACTGCTCCAAGGTATTTGAATTTCTGCACCTGCTTTAGAATAGTTCCATTTAATTTTATACTGCATGTTGGTGGATTCTGTTTCTTAGATATAGCCATAGTCTCTGTCTTTTCTATGTTCAAAGTAAGGCCTTTCTGTTCACTTTCTTTAGCCACTTTATCCAAGAGATTTTGCAGGTCTTGTTGGTTCTCAGCTATCAGTACTGTGTCGTCAGCATACCAAAGGTTGTTAATATTGTATTCTCCAATTTTTATTCCTGGTTCTGTGATGATTGTTCTTAGAATATTCTCACTGTACAGAGAAAAAAGGTCTGGGGATAGTACACATCCTTGTCGCACCCCTTGTTATATAGGTTGGTATTTTCCAGTTCTATTTTCAACTTGAATTGCTGCTTCTTGCTGCCAGTATAGGTGTTTTACAATCCTCAGGTCTTTGCCATCTATATTGATGTCTTCAAGCATTTTAATAATTTCATTATGTTTCACCTTGTCGAATGCCCTAGTGTAATCAATGAAGCATAAGTAGAGATCTTTCTGTACTTCTAAAGCTCTTTCTGTTAGTGTTTGTAAAGCATAAATGGCAGTGTGTGTTCCCTTTCCTTCAACAAATCCAAACTGTTCATCTGCTATTTCCATTTTTATCTTTTTCCTTGTTCTTCTCATAATGATTCTCAGAAGTAGCTTCGTTATGTGACATGAGAGGCTGATAGTCCAGTGGTTATCACATTCCTTTGCACCTAGTTTCTTTGGTAGTGCTATAAACGTAGATTTAAGCAAGTCACTGGGCATATAACCACTGTTGTAAATGTCATTCAGTAATTTGGTTAGTATTTTTATTCCTATCTCTTCTAGCGCCTCTATTTCTTCTATTGTTATATTGTCAGGCCCAGTCGCTTTTCCTTTCTTCATGTGTTTGATGGCATCTATGATTTCATCTTCAAGTATTGGTGGTCCATCACAGTTTTCAGTATCTGGTGTTAATACTGGTCTTTCTCCTCCATACAGCTCACCAATGTACTCTTTCCACCTGTCCACAATGTCTTCTTTTCCCATTAACATTTTACCTTCTTTTGATTTCAGGCATCCTGTGGTATATTTTGTTTTCCTGCCTGTGAGTTCACTAATTCATTTGTGCATGTTTTTGCTGTCTTTATTATGAGAGTCCTCTATTTGTCTGCACTGTTCATTTAACCACACTTCCTTTGCTTCTCTGCATTTGCGTCTTATTTCTTTATTTATCTTGCTATATTTTTCTTGGTTAATTTTACTCCTCCTCTTCTTGTCCATCAGTCCTAAGATGTCGTCTATCATCCATTTATTTTTAGGAGGTTCTTTTTTCAGTGATATTATCTCCTTAACAGTTTGGTATATAGAGTCTCTTAACATTGCCCATTGTTCATCTATGCTATTGCATTGTATCTATTTGATATAATAACTCTGTATTGTTCTCATAGTTTTAAGGAGTTCTGTATTCAGTTTGATGTTTCTACTTTTCTGCATGCTTTCTTTAGCTTTGTTCTAATTTTTCCACAGAGTGGGTCATGGTCACTATTGCAGTCGGCTCCTGGCATGGTTTTTGTTGTCAGTAATGCATTCCGGAATTGTTTGTTGATTAATACATAGTCTGTCTGGTTAAGTCTTTTTGTCTAGGCTGCACCACGTTGCCAGTCTTCGGGGATGTTGTTTAAACCAGGTGTTTCCTACAACCATGCTATATATTCTTGCCCATTCAATTAATTTACTGTCTCTGTCATTCCTCTCCCCCAGTCCATAGTCACCAACGATGTCTGAAGTTCTTCCTTTACCAACTTTGGCATTAAAATCTCCCATGACTATAGTAACTTCATGTGACTTTGTGTGTTTTAGGGCTGTCTCTATGACATTATAAAATAGCTGTACATCTTCTTCAGGACTTTCAGATGTTGGAGCATACACTTGTATACTATTTATGTTTATTGGTCGTCCTTTCAGTTGGGCTAGCAGGACTTGGTCCAATATGTTCATATATCCTACAATTGTCCTTGCTGTTTGTTCGTCAAATATTATTCCTGCTCCTCGTTCATGTTTCTCACTTCCTGAATATATTATTGTATATTTATCAGAGTTTATCTTCCCTGCACCTGTCCATCTAACTTCACTCATTCCTAATATGTTGATTTCATCCTTTCCATTTCCCTCTTTACTTTTCCTAATTTTCCAGCCTGGAATAAAGTTCTAACATTCCATGTTGCTATTTTGAACTTGTTAGTTTTGCCACCAGTAGCTTGATGATGATCTGGCCTCACTTGTGACTCGTGAGCTGCCCTAAAGGATGAGGCTGTTCCAGAGGAACATCCATTAATGTTGTTCATGACAAATCTGTTACTCTGAATAAGCATAATTGTTCTTGGGAGCTACAACAGTGGTGTCCCGTTGCCTTCTGCCGGTTTGTGTACGGACTCTCCGCTAGCCTTTGGGCTCCCTGTCCTATCCGCAAGGCAGTGAGGGCAAGAGGTTTTAAGGCGCCTGAGGCACTTTATAGGAGTGGTAGAGCCACCTACTACCCCATCTCGCTCTCTGAGTCTACCGCCAGTTGGTCCGCGGCTGCTTATTTGGGTAAATCCTTATTCACAGGGATTCTCCATATCTGGAGGACTTTCACTATCCGCCACCTGTGACGCGCTGGGTTGGGGATAATCATCTCTCCAACATTTATATAATCTGGATCATTCTACCTCTGGTCTCTTGATATATTCGTATACTCCGTCTTATCTTGGTTAATGGTCAAGCCATGTTATAATAGTGTTAAAAAAATTCATATAAAAGAACAAGGCGTAGCAGTTTGCCACCGGATGTGCAAAACTGGGCAATTTTCCACATGAAACATGTGTGTCTCATGTATACAAAGTGACTGTGGTGCCAGGTATGTAATGTACTGTATATAGTCAGTACAGTCAATAACGCCCAAATCACATAACGTCTTATTTCACAGAACGTATTGCAGGTGTTTTGTGATGCATGCTTGTATTTTTTCTTAAATGAATTGAACCAGACCTTCCCATCTTTGAAAAAATGGTAACAGTTATCACAAAAATATCTTGGATATCTTGTCTTTAGGCTGTATTGATTACTTAAGCACATTGAGTACTTAATATCTTGGATATCTTCTCTTTAGGCTGTATTGATTACTTAAGCACAGTGAGTACCTAATATCTTGGATATCTTCTCTTTAGGCTGTATTGATTACTTAAACACAGTGAGTACTTAATATCTTGGATATCTTCTCTTTAGGCTGTATTGATTACTTAAACACAGTGAGTACTTAATATCTTAGATATCTTGTCTTTAGGCTGTGTTGATTACTTAAGCACAGTGAGTACTTAATCAGACAAGATATCATGTACAATATTTTATTTATGTCCTGTGGAGTTACATTTTGTAAGCAGATCAGTGGAAAAGCTGGAAGTGAGTAGAATGTAGAAAAATGATGGCATATTTTTTTATAATAATGTTGCTGGGTTAAAAAAAAAGTGTTTTTGTTAATATTGTTTTCTTCATTTTCAGCAAGTTCGTTTTTGTGTGTGTGTTCTTTTGTTCCTCCTAGATATGAGAGCAAATCAAAAAGTAATTTCAAATCAAGGGACATAACCACTGGAAAATATATGAAAAAGTTGATTTACACTTATCTTTTCATATATTTTTCAGTAGTTTCATCCATTGATTTGCATTTACTTGTTGATCCACCCTCATAGTTTTCCCTGTTTCTTATAAGTTTTCTTTGATTCTTTCTTGTTATACATTTTACCTGTTTGGTTCACAGAGTTGGTTTTCCTTTCCATTTTCAGTTTTTTTTTGTTTCTTTTCTTGGTTACACAGTCTTAGATTCTTTGATTTCTCTTCTACATCTAGGTCTGTAAATCTCTGTTTCTACATGGGGGCTACAGCTTCTGTTAACGTAGCCTCAACATTCTTCGATGACTTAAGGGGCCAAGTTCATCCACCTATTTATCTTGAAATTAATCAGAAGACTGCTAGAAAGGTCACAGATGAAGGCGTGAAGCTTATGCCAGGTGGTATATATACTGAACTTGGACGTGAGTGCCCCTCACATCAGATAGGAGATGGGAAAGGCGTGTCTGGGAAGCTGCGAATTGTTGATGGCAGAATAAAGACTCAAGTTAATCAGTTACTGTTGTCTGAGCCGCATGTAGAAAGTAAAGCTGATTTATTGGAAAGGATCGAAGAGCAGTCTTTATTTAAACCCACTTTAACATCAAATGACTTTCCTTTAGAGATAACTCCGCTTGCAAAGTCTGCATCTGAAACGGATGTGGATTTCCTGCCACAGAATGTTGTAGAGGAAGCCAGCAAACTCCGTGATATTATTAATCCAGCTTTTACCTTCCCATCAGAAATGAGTCTAAAGGGTAGCACAAAAGCTATCCCTAGTGAGTGCCCCATGAGCCAGGCCAATCAGCCACAGAGTCAGGACGGGACACCTCAGAGGAACCAGGGCAGCCAGCCGTTTCCGAGTGAGTGTCCAATGAGTTTGGCAGGAAAAGGAACCAAATCAGATTCTGAGGAGTTCAATACTGATAATATGGTATGCTCTCCCCCCCCCCCCTTTTTTTCCTTTTTTAAACTTTCTTAATGTCATATGTCACTCGTGTTTAATATTATTGGACTAAGTGGTATTGAAAAACAAAAGGTTTATTGATCATTAGTATAAACAGAGTCAATTTTAATGTTTATATTTTTATCTACGTGCTCAGGCCAAGCCAGCATTCCAGAAAATGAGAAACATCTTGTGCAACACAACAGAAACAAGATTCCGAGTACTTAAATGTTACATCGAGTCAGTTTTGTTTTATGGATGTGAAGCATGGTCCATGAATAAGAGAGTACAGCAAGAAATGGAGGTGAAGTATGTTGAAGGTACCATAGACAGCTAAGAAAACCAACGAAGAGGTCTTAAGAGAGGCTGGAGTTAAAAGGCAAATTACAGCAAAGATCAGAGGCAGACAAGTGAGATTTGTAGGACATTTACTGAGAAGAGGAAAATTGGAACATATTGTGGCAAGTGGAAAAACTGAAGGAAGAAGAGACAGAGAGAGAAGCTACTGGATGGGCTGTCAGTGTGGCTAGGAAGAAAGTCACCGGTGGATCTCATAATCAAGTCTAAAGACAGGGAATTGTGGAGAGAAATGATCGCCTACGCCACGTGGCATGGCACTTGATTGATTGATTTTTATCTAGAGCCTCTTTTCTCTGTATTCAGCTAGTGACAGAATCTTTACCATCTTTTGTCATTGGTAACTATAATAATAGCTGTGTTCAATGCACAGCCTTTTTTAACTTTGATTATTATCTTCTGTTAATTTGACCATTTAGATAATCAGTAAATGTTATTTCAAGTACATATTAAAATGGTTATTAGTTGATTAGGAAGGACCATCATGCAGCTGTATGTATATGTATGTCCCATCTACCATGTTATAATAGCATTCAGAAATCTGCATCAAAGAATGTGACATAACAGGTGTAACCAGATGTTCTGACCTGACAGCCTCCCGCATGAAACATGTGTCTCATGTAAACGAAGTGATTGCACCGACTCCAATAAACTTTGACGTCTTGTTTTAACTATTTGTGTTGATATCTTGGATATTATACAGTATGCACCTGCCATCACCCGTTTGTGATGACGATATTTATGTTGATGACTACTTATATTGATGGACCGTTTCACACTTTCACTTCCATGCATTCTGGACATATCCTAGGTGCTCCAATCTCCTCTTTAGTACCTCCTTCAGCATACAGTAACTGATGACAACCGTTCTTTGTTGGTTGACATCAGTCTGGAGCTCTGGATGAATAATTCATTTATCGCCACTGAAAGTTTCATCCCCAGCTTCTTTATTCATGATAACGGTGCTGATACGCAGTTGTCACTTTAGTCCTTATTTTTTCAGTCAGCTTCTGTTATAGCACTAAGGATGTTTGATGCATTGCCTGCCCTTCCTCCTTAACAGCTGAGCTGGCCAGCTGATCTGCTTTTTTTCATTTCCCCTGACATGTGCATGTCCTAGTACAAAAATGAATGTCAGGCAGTGGATCTGTGACGTCTGCAGGGATTTAAGCCACGCTTACCTTGGTGAGCCAGCCTGAATTTTTTTAGCATGTTCATGGAGTCACTCAAGGTGTGTGCTTTTGTGTTAGTGTTGTGACTTGAGCCGGCTCAGAGCTTTTGTCACAGCCATGGCTTGTGTGTAGTCTTGTGACTTGAGCCGGCTCAGAGCTTTTGTCACAGCCATGGTGGCTTGTGTGTTAGTCTTGTGACTTGAGCCAGCTCAGAGCTTTTGTCACAGCCATGGCTTGTGTGTAGTCTTGTGACTTGAGCCAGCTCAGAGCTTTTGTCACAGCCATGGCTTGTGTGTTAGTCTTGTGACTTGAGCCGGCTCAGAGCTTTTGTCACAGCCATGGTGGCTTGTGTGTTAGTCTTGTGACTTGAGCCGGCTCAGAGCTTTTGTCACAGCCATGGCTTGTGTGTTAGTCTAGTGACTTGAGCCGGCTCAGAGCTTTTGTCACAGCCATGGTGGCTTGTGTGTTAGTCTTGTGACTTGAGCCGGCTCAGAGCTTTTGTCACAGCCATGGTGGCTTGTGTGTTAGTCTTGTGACTTGAGCCGGCTCAGAGCTTTTGTCACAGCCATGGTGGCTTGTGTGTTAGTCTTGTGACTTGAGCCGGCTCAGAGCTTTTGTCACAGCCATGGTGGCTTGTGTGTTAGTCTTGTGACTTGAGCCAGCTCAGAGCTTTTGTCACAGCCATGGTTGCTTGTGTGTTAGTCTTGTGACTTGAGCCAGCTCAGAGCTTTTGTCACAGCCATGGTGGCTTGTGTGTTAGTCTTGTGACTTGAGCCAGCTCAGAGCTTTTGTCACAGCCATGGTTTCCACTGTGAAGCTACTTGTTGTTGCATCAGAAGCACTGGTGGCTTCTTTCACTGTTCTACCATTTGAGTTGACTGTAAAGACCCAGACGCATCTCTTGCTTCCAGTTGTAATGGTAAGGGCAAGGAAGGTGATACTTTCAAAACTAAGGTGACTAAGGTGTTTTGTGAAAGATCAAAAAGGTGCAGAAAAAAGTTGACATAAATATTCAACTGTTATTTTGGCAGAATACTTCCTCCCAGGACAATGGAAAAGGTAAAACAACATAAATACAGAAATAACACAACAAAATTTCCCATACACTTCTCTTTGAGAAGTTGTATATGGAATACATCATAGATAATGACCATCTTGATACAGGCCAGTAAACCTCTTGTGTCCTGAGCAGCGATTTTATTTATTTATGTGTAATTTTTTGTCGCCTAGGTCTGCACCATCTTCATATATTAATGTTCTAACTATTTAAGCATGGTTGCTCTTTGTTTTGATCTTTTGACAGGAGAAAAGTAAAAAGTTTCTTTGACGCAGCCATCATACACAGATTTTATATTTTGTGAGTGGGTTGCAAGACTAAATTGCTCAGAAATCAGAAAATGGTTTTTTGATGTGCATTGCTTTTTTCCCTCAAAAAATGGTTTGCAGCAAGAATGATTTAAACCATTCATGTCATGTTAACATGTTTTTGTAACCAGATGAAGTATGGGTAAAACTGCTTCCAAGATACCCATTCAAAACTGCATATATTCCAAGGTGAAACATTTGCAAAAGAATAGCCAAGTTCTTCATTGTGGTATCAGTTGTCAAGTGCTTTTAGTTCAAAGCCACATGTAGATCCTCCGCCACCAATAGTTTTTGTGTGTGTGGGTTTGTGTATACGAATTTTGACAATGATAATGTTATTATACAGTAATACTTACATTTCCTTACTGTTTATAAATGTTTTTAATAACCAATCATAATTTGTAGCTGCTCTGTTTTCAGATGCCCCCACCTAACCAGAGACCATCTCCTGATCAGCCATTTCCTCTGCCCATTGACAGAATAAAGTCATCCATCCCTAAGGCAGGGACAAATGAGACATGGGTATACCCCTCGCAGCAGATGTTTTGGAATGCCATGCTGAGGAAAGGTTGGTAATTTTTTCTTTGTGATGATGATGTTTATGTTGCTGGACTGTTTCACAGAACTTGTGATTACACTCATTGTTTTATATGAACATGCTGCTGAAAATAATGTGAAGATGAACTAAAAGTGCTGAAATTATATTAAGGCAAGTGTGAAGAGTCCAGAGTTGTAGAGATCTAAGAGTGATATCCCAAATTATTCACAAGTGGCTAGTAAAGAGGATTAAAGAGAGAAAACTTAAATATTTTGGACACATTAATTCTTCTTCTTCTTCTTCGTTCGCTTCTACCACCAAACCACACTGTGATCCTACTGAATTTACACCTGTGGTCCTCGTTAGGTCCCATGGTCTCCTGTGTGGCCCCCGAAAGGACCACATGAGATCCACGAGAGGACTACAAGGGGTTCAGAGTATCACAGGGCTTTAGCCTGTATTCTTGGTGGGTCTCAGAAGCGGGATTGCGTGACACCGTGGTTTTCGTTGCACCAGTTTAGTCTAGGGTTGTACTTTCTCACCGGAAGACCTCGACGTGTTTAGGATATCAGTGCATCCCCGCTAGGTGAGAGGTGGTAGCCCACCCAGGCCAGAGTTGGACCTTCTCACCGGAAAACCTCGACGTGTTTTGAGATACCCGTGTATCACCGCCGGGTGAGGTGGTTGCCCATCCAGTCCAGAGTTGGACTTTCTCACCGGAAAACCTCAGCGTGATTAGGATGCTCAAACATCCCCGCCGAGCGAGAGGTGGTTGCCTATCTAGACTGCCCTGGTCCAGTGTATCCGACTTCAGCATTTTGCGGTCGTGGCCGCTACCCTTCCTAGTTGTGACCAGGATGGAGCTTTTGTCCAGGAGGACGAATCCTCGCCACTAGTGACTTCCACCCCTGGGTTGAGCTGGTTTAGGCATATTATCCCAGTATTGGCGTGTTTGGGACGTGACCGACCTCTAGAGCAGAGGTACTGTGACATGCATAGCCTTCAAGATTCACCCCTGGTGTGAGCCAGTTTAGGCAAATTCACCAGTATGGGTGTATATCAGGCGTGACCGACCTCTAGAACGGAGATGGCATGACATGTCTAGCTATCAAGTTCCACCCCTGGTGTGTGCCGGTTTAGGCATATTTCACCAGTGTAGGTGTATTTCGGATGTGGCCGGCCTCTAGAGCAGAGGTGCCGTGGTATGTATAGCTCTCGTAGCGATACTACTGGACATACTGATTAAACTTCACTTTATCCTTTCCACCACCTTTTCCCATCGGCACCACACAGCATCCTTCATTTCTTTTCCGCATTTTCTTCCTTGACCGGGAGGAGCTTCACTCCACGTGCGGCATTCGAAAAGTCTCGCCAGCAGTGTCTTAACCTCTGGGACAAACCGGTTCATGCATTTCACACGATATGACTGCACTCAGGACGTGGCCGACCTCCAGACCAGAGGTGCCGTGATTTGACTGTTTGCTTCGTTTTATCCTTTCTACCACCTTTTCCGCAGTGATGCTGCGCGGCAACCTCATTTGCACCTTTCTTCATTGGCCGGGAGGAGCACCGCTTCACGCACGGCAGCTGAAGAATCTCACCAACAGCGAGTTACGGATCCAATTTGCTGACTTCCCTTACCAACATTGTTCTATCGACTAGAGGCTGTGCACCTCGGAGACCTGCTGCGGACATGGGTACGGCCTGGCACGAAATTCACACCGTCTCTGTTGAGTTTTCAAGGGCCGATGGGAGCGCACCGGACACCGCAAGAGCCGTGGTGCTTTACGCGGTCCCTAGACACATTAATTAAACGTCATGATAATCTAGAGAAAACCGTCTTGGAAGGGTACATAATGGGAAAAAGAAAGAGAGGAAGACCAAGGCGAAGATGGCTGCAAGACATTGTTGATGATCTGCAAATGGATGCATCAGCAGCAGGCCATCTTGCCCACAACCAAGAGGCCTACAGGAGTGCTGTTAGGGAGGCAAAGTTCCGCAAGGGACATGCAAATGAATGAATGATGGTTTTTTTTGTCTAAATTTAATGAATGTTTGAGTTGTATATTAAACATTTGCTGTATCCAGAGCTGTGAAGCTAGAGTTAGAAGCAGGTTTAGGTCAAGTTGGACTTGGTTAAGAAAAAAAAAATCACATTTGTGAAGGAGCTGTGGTTCGAATTTGGCAACAGAGGAATAGGCAGTGATCAGACTAGGATTTTTTAAACCAGTACAATTACACCTTGCATGAAGTAGTTTCTGAATTACCAGTTTTCTCAATGCAGTATTCAGTACTTTATACTTTGTTCTAATTTAAAAGTAAACATCATCAGAAAGTAAATGTTCGCATGTAATTTGGGTTTTTTTTTTCATTTTGTCCGAGATTAATCATTACAAAATGCTTACATGCTGAACCAAAGTAAAATCTGGCTAATTCTTTTCCATGGAAATTGAGTTTCAACATAGTGGCCTGATTATCCTCTAACCGATTTTGCCGATTGCATTTTCCTGGTTACTGCATTTTCTTATGGTAACTAACAGCCTCCAAAAGTTTTGGTTGTACTCCTTTTTTAATCGATAATTTACCAGTAATTGCTGGTTAACATGATCACTGGAAATAGGGGAGTCATGATTTCAAGGTTTGGCACATTAGCTCCGCAGCTTTGGCTGTAGCTTGGCAAAAATAACGGGAAGTGAAATGAAAACTTGATTTTTCTTAAAATTAGGTATGACTTCGAAAATTTTCCAGTGCATAGAAATTGCTGGATGTAAAATAAATACATTTTAAGCAAAATGTAAAAAAAAAAAAAAATATGCATTCCATCACACAAACACAAAAAAAAAAAAGAGAGAGGATCTATTGTGATCAGGTTGTGCTACAGAGTGAGTGGTACATTACTCTTCTGAGTCTCCAGATATGTTGCTAAATTATATTGCCCTTCTTGGATGCTTATAATTATGTTTAAGAATATCAGATCAGTGAAGAGGCTGGCCACAGAATGGAGAAGATAGCAGAAACATTAAATATCCCCTTATATGAAGAAATCTGCCCTATCAAGAAACCTATTTGCCTGCTCAGTGCTGAAAGGTTTATATGAAAGGAGACAAGTCAAGTCAGATCAGCGGTTTTAGTTTCATCAGAACATAGTTGTCCCTGATCCAGTTATAGATTTCCCTTGTTTTTTTCTAGTTCTCAGTCAGTTTAAAAGAGATTACATACTGACAATGTATATCCAAGAGGGAAACCAACTTTATGGATGTGAGTAAGGATAGCCCTTTTGTGCTGTAAAGGCACTTAGTGCTCATATATTTTGACCTGTCAGCATGCCAGAGGGTGATGTCAAAAGATGCCTGCTCACCTTTACTTCCCCAGCTCTAAGAAGAGTCAAGTACCCATTTCTGTAGATGGGTGACTGGGATGTCCACCAGCTGTACTTGAACCATCTTCTTTCACCAGAGACTAAACATTTTGCTACTTGGCCACCCGTTAGGGTTATGATACGTGACAAAATTTTGTTGTACGTTTTAGGTTGGAGGTGGAAAGAGTCTGACGTGAATCCAAAAGTTATGGAAAACATAATCAACATTCACAATGCCAATAATGAACTTGCATGGAGGGAGGTGTTGAAATGGGAAGCTCTACATTTTGAGTGAGTGACTGGTTTTTGTTAAATGTGAGCTTTTAACTAGATTTTCCAAATTAGCTTTGTTAAATGTGAGCTTTTAACTGGAAATTCTTAGTATGCTTTGTTAAGTGTGAGCCTTTAACCAGAAATCATTTTTAATATGCTTTGTCAAATGTGAGATTTTAACTGGAAACTGTTAGTATGCTTTGTTAAATGTAAGCTTTTATTTGGATTTCTCAAGTTATCTTTGTTAGAATGTGAGCTTTTATTCCATGTCAGCTTTGTTAAATGTGAATTTTTACTTGGAAGTTCTGAGTCAGGTTTGTTAAATATAAGCTTTATTTTGGAAGACCCAAGTCAGTTTTGTTAAATGTGAGCTTTTAACTAGAAATCCCAGATTGCCTTTGTTACATTGAAGCACTTAATTAGGAATCCATGATTCCAACATTTTAACATCATCTTAACAACTGCCCACACACACAAGGCAAAGAGACAAAACCCAGTAACTGATGATCAATCAGGTATTCCATTCACCATGTTCTGCTACAAAATTTGAATGTGACTGTAGATTGCTGTACATTGCTTTTGCAATTGTTCTTGCTTAATTTTGTCTGGTTTTCTCCATCTTGTGTGAATTTTCCCTCATTTTATTCTCTCATAAAGTCACTCTTTCCTTCACTATGTGTCCAGGCATGCTGCTAACCACATCACCCTACTCTCTCATAAAATCACTGCTTCCTTCACTATGTGTCCAGCCATGCTGCTAACCACATCACCCTACTCTCTCATAAAATCACTGCTTCCTTCACTATGTGTCCAGCCATGCTGCTTAACCACATCACCCTACTCTCTCATAAAATCACTGCTTCCTTCACTATGTGTCCAGTCATGCTGCTTAACCACATCACTCTACCTTCTCATAAAGTCACTATTTCCTTCACTGTGTGTCCAGCCATGCTGCTAACCACATCACCCTACTTTCTCATAGTCACTCCTTCCTTCACTGTGTCCGGCCATGCTGCTAACCACATCACCCTACTCTCTCATAAAGTCACTGCTTCCTTCACTGTGTGTCCAGCCATGCTGCTGACCACATCACTCTTGCATGCTTCAGCAGGTCAAGGAAAATATAGGTGCTAATACCGTATTCCCTAGATGCCTCTACAACATAATAGGGGCATTTCCCCCTCACATAGATGTCAATCAGTGTCACTCTCCATGTCATTTATGTGCAGTTTCTTTCTAGAGATTTGATTTTTTGCCCTGGAGGTCATCTGTTTCTATCATGGAACAAACTTTCTACATAATCTGCAATATGTGTTATTTATTTATCTCCTCTCTCCTTCTTCTTCTCCCCCCACCCCCCAAAGGGAAAATAAATAAATAAAAAGGTGTCATTATTAGAAGCAGAATTCAAGAAGCTTTCAGCTCTGGTGGACGGTCTAATGGTGTACATAATAAAAATCTTCTGACATCAAACCTCTGCTTCTTGACTTTTTGCCTTAAGATTGTTCTAACTTTGGTGGGTGGGGAGGGGGGTGTAGGAATTGGGCCTATCATGAAGGTCATCCTCAAGCCTCAACTGCTTTAAAACCCATAAAGTCATGAGCAGCGAATGTGTTATTCCACAGAGCACAGAAGACACAATGTAAGCTGTGATGCAGTTTACCTCATACTAAATTAGAAATCTTGACTCATATTTACCATTGATAAAGTTAAGTTTGATTAATAATTGCTCCATTATTTATAATTAATGTTTCAGTGAGTGTGCAGAACCAAAGTTGAAGAGATTTTCAGGATTTGCCACAAAATACTCCCCCCGAGCGAGAATACGGTCATGGCTGGGGTAAGGGACTATTTTCAGTTGATTAATGGCATCTGCTGTTCTCATTCTGTCTCAGAGGTTGCAAAACTTTTTGATTGAAGGAACCCTTTCACCATAAAAATTACACGCAGTACCCCTTATTAAAAAAAACAACTTTGTTAAACTAATATTCTGAACATTCAGTAAAGACAGCTAACTTTTACAAGCATCTTAGAACTTAACAGTCAAAGAAAGTCGATGCTCTTGAAGTATGGATATACAGAGGACTAGGGCATATCCCATGGACAGAAGAAAACAAACGATGAAGTGCTAAACTAACTAGAAGTTAAATGAGAAATATTGAAAATCATAAAAAGATGGCTAAGATACTTTGGGCAGTGTCAAGAGGCTGAGTACTATATTGAAGGGAAAAGAACAAGAGGGTTACAGTAATATGGATGAGGAACAACGTCAAGTGATGGACAGGGACAAGCAACAGAGCAGAGTGGAGATGCATTGCAGCCAACCTTCTGTGGGGAGATGGTATGAAATGATGATGATGATGAATCAAAGAAATATTTTTGTTTTAATATATATAAAACATATACTTACTGGTGCAAAACATTCCACTTGCAAGGTGCAAAATTTAACAAGTATGTGTTTCTTTATGTAGATGTGAAAGATTTGGCAGACCTGTTTACTGATGCTCTTTTATAGTATGAAAAGCAGGTACTTGTACGAACTCCCTGTAACTACGAGCTGTTATTCTTTGCAGCCGATGCCGTAGAGGTGTTGAGGTACAGCATTGTATTGGTGTGGGAGCGGGTTATGGCAGCTACTTTTTCCAGTCCCGTAGTGCAGCTAAACAGCAGGGAGTATGCAATGCTTCTTTAGCAGACTCCACCACCATGGGGAGTATGGCGATCTTTGCCTCATTAGCCAGGCTAGGCCTTTTACTGAGGGTACCACGGAGAGGTGGGACAGGGTCTTGGTCAGCCATGGGTCGCTAACCCTGATGTCAGCTATGGGTCGCTAACCCTGACGCTGGATGTCAGCTATGGGTCGCTGATTGCCTCATCGGGCGTCTTCACCCCCGCAGAGCAGATAAAGAATATTTTAACTTTCCCCCCCACAGAACCTGATCACATTTTCATATGCCAAAGGTCGTAGAAATATGGGCCCAACACCATATCCCCAATATGCCTTAATGGCATGGAAATGGGGATTTTACCGTTTACCTTTACCACAGAACCTGAGACAGCAGTGGTGGAGCTCAGGAGCTCTTTAGAGCCAGTTTGAGAAACTTTTATCTTCACTTTTATTAGTGTCATCTCCTCTTTACATAGTTAACTCTTCAGCTCAGCATAAACTCTTTAAATGATCTTTTAAAAAAAAAAAAAGCCACAGGTAAATGGTTTTGCTCCATAGTTGCTAGTGGCAAACTGTACATGCTAAAAATAGGCATCATGTCGTTTTCTGATAAAATGTAGTGGTCAAGATTTTTCATTACCAAAATTGTGGATGATGGGTATTGTTTAGTAGGTTAGGAGTTAAATAAATGTGTAATTCTTGGTTAACCATGGATAAAGTAAATGTGTGACTCTTGGTTAACCATAAATCATGCTTATCCAACAAGTATTCCACAGAGAACTGGTATTGTTTTTGGTTTCAGATACGAACTTCCTTTTGACCGCCATGACTGGATAGTTGACCGCAACGGCAAGGAGGTCCGCTATGTTATCGATTACTACGACGGAGGAAGGATGAGTGAAAACTACGAGTTTGCCTTGCTAGACGTTAGGCCTGCGTTAGATTCATTTGAGGCCCTCTGGGACCGAATGAAGGTTGCAGTCTGGAGATGGACATCTGGATCAAATAGCATCAGTGCACCAGCAAAAGGTGCTCTCTCTGACATAATCACCACAAATGAACCTTTGAACTTGAGCAGCCAAACTGGCAGAGATAAAGCTGAAAAAACCAGTGAACAGAAGCCCACCGTACTAAATCCTAGGAGTGATATGAAGAAATCTGGTAGCTGAGAGTCATGGAATAGCCAATTATGAGACAGGAGAGTAGTTGGTTAAAAATAACTTTAAACAAAGATTTAGGTGGAAATAGATGAGACATTCGTATACAACATTATTTTTCTGAATTTTGTGTTCAACCTCAGTTCATCCTACTTGTAGAGAGATTTTAAAAAAAAAGACTTTATCTTTTGTATGTGTGGATAAATTTTGTATTTATGCATAGCTTGGGCATTTGTCGTTCTTCATGATATAATTATGTATGAATGTGATGGGAGCTACTTCACTATTTTTTTTTTCGTTCATTCATTAATAGATGCCAAACCAGAATGGGATTGACTTTCAGTCTTCTGCTTCTTGTTTGTGTGTGTGTTCGTGCTGTCCTTGTTGCTTCTAATCAGGTCAGTTGTCCTTCTTTTTTCACCCATTCTCCCCCACTGTCTTCCTTTCTTTTACCCTCCTGGAGTTTGTGTGTGATTGTCAGGTTCTCCAACTTGTGTAATCTCAGGACTCGTGTGGGAAATTGTGATTTTATTTGCCTTCTTGTTTTAATTAGTTTTTTTTTTTTTTTGGTTTCTTTATTCTACAGCTTCTCTGAGAACTTCATTTTTTTTTTTTAATAAATAGGAAACATCGAGGCTTTCGTACAGTAAAGTTTGGTTTTTTTTTTTTTTTAATCATTTCTGTGAGTCATCTCCTAGAAAATGTTTAATTTTCCCCCAAAATTAGCATCATTATTGGTTTTGCTTCCGTCTCATCTCACCATTACTTGAATGGTTTGTCTGTGTGAAAAAGATGATACACATCATGAGAAAGAGTTATAACAAAGAAAAGCACTTTTGTTTTAGTTTTTTTTCTTTCTTTCTTTAAATGGATTCTGTCTGTATCAAAATATTTTTCATCTGTCCTTCAACATTAGCAGGTAATAGAGCGAAAAAGAGCTGAGATTTGAGAAACTTTGCAGCGATATTTGTATCTGAAACTATAAAAATCAGAATATGAGAAAAAGTATAGGAAGAAAAAAAAAAATGATGTGCCTCAAAAATGTACAAAAATGTTGCATCTGAAACATTTGAACATGACCTGTCCGTTTGTGATACACCTTACATTGTCAGTGAACTTTAGTTTTTTTTTTTTCTTAGTTGTCTTTGAACATTCGCAAATGTCAGATTGGATTTCCCCAAAGAACGCAGAAATCTGCTTGGTCTGGATTGCTGTTAGGGATGGCCATGTTCTTTGCTCATCATATACAGGGAAAGGATGCTGGTCTGTCATTTTTTAGTGTCATGGATGCACTGATTGGCTGACTTGTGTTCACTAATGTAGCCATTTCACAAACAAGTCATAGTTATCTTGCTTAAATGTGGTTTTTTTTCCTTATAGCTGGACTGTGAAGTCATCTTTATTTTACAAACATTTTTAAAGCTTTTCATTTTCATCAGATCTACCAAGTAAAATTTTTATGATGCCCATGTTTCTGTGTCCCATAATGCCACGAGAAGTAACATTTCTCTGTAAAATCTCAAATACTCAAGGACATGTTAGAATCTTTGTTAAAAATAAAAAGCCTCCATGAGTTACGGTATTTGTTAACCTTTTAATGTTTTTTTTTTCATCCTTTCTGAAAGTATACAGATACTCTTGAGATATCTACTTTAGTGCTGTTACGTTCATGATTATGTTAAGCTTGTTGCATTTATGATTATGTTAAGCTCAACATTGAACAAATAAAACTTGATAAATCTTGGCTCAAGTTCTCTTATACCTTGCGAGCCAAGCTACTTAGGTTTGATGAAGGTTATTGCTAAGTTTAGGATTGTCAGGACCAACAGAGAAATAAGTTATGTACAAAGAAAGCAGTAATTACCTCCACTATGAAAGCTTGCAGACTGCGATGGCTGGGTCATGAAGAAAGAATGGAAGAGTTACCACACCAAACTCACGTATACAGGGTGTATCAAAAGTTCCTTCAAATTTTCCAGAGGCCACTGTAGGAAGACTAGCGCAGCTGCATGGAGAAAGTGTACGTTATTCTGTAGAGAAATTTTGGGCATACTTTACGGAGTCTCAGTGTGAGCCAGGTGACTTAAAACATGGTGAATTCTTCCCAGGTTTTATGTGGTATATCTGGAGTAACAGATGCAGTGACATCCTTGATTCCCTGCTTGAGAATGTCCAGATTCCGAGGAAACACTGTCTTTACAGCATCCCCACAAGAAAAGGTCACAAGGTGTCAAGTCAAGGTATCTGTGAGGGAACCACAGCAGATGTGAGTCATTTTGATGGAGAAGGTTGATGGGCCTTGTTTTTTCTTCGAGGAAGTCTTAGTAACTAGTATGTCCCATCTCATCGTGTTAATTGATTGGTCTATGCATCGCTTCCAGGAAGATGGCTAAAACTTCCATCTCCTCGCTGGCACTAAGACATGCGCACTTTTTGGAATGCTGACATGCCTGATCTATGGGTCGGAAGAGCTGATTAAAAAATGACTGATAAATCAAAGCTGTTGTCTTCTGTGCAAGCATTCTGTTGTTTTGTTTGATGTTTTTTTTACCAGTGTGAAAAAAAAAAGACCCAGTCAGGCTGTTGATCAGAGACCACAGAAAAGCCTTGCCGTGGGCCATAATGGTGACACTGTCAGCAAGCAGAAACTTTGTGATATATGACTTAAGTGTTTGTGTCTTGGCTTAATAAGCTGCGCCAGATTAATCAGTGAGCTGTTTAATCTTGGTGTGATTAAATACGTCACCAAGAGTTCAATAAAAGCAAAATCCAAACAAATATCAGTATTGGTAGTTTACTAGTTTGTATATAATATACCGGGCAGATGAGTGTCGAGTTGGTTAGTGCACTGGTCTAACATGGTGAAGGCGCCCCAGTCACCTCCGCTGTAGGAATGGATGCCTGGCTTCTTGAGGGGGTGGGGAAGGCGACCATGCGTGAAGCTGACTACATTGGACAGGTCAAGAAAAATACGGACGCTAACACCATATCCCCTAGATGTCTCTGTGGCATTAACAGGGTTGTGTCTATGGCTTAATAGGGTTGTGCCTCCACAGCGTATCAGGGTTGTGTCTCAACAACAGGGTTGTGTCTCCACAGCGTATCAGGGTTGTGTCTCAACAACAGGGTTGTGCCTCCACAGCGTATCAGGGTTGTGTCTCAACAACAGGGTTGTGCCTCCACAGCGTATCAGGGTTGTGTCTCAACAACAGGGTTGTGCCTCCACAGCGTATCAGGGTTGTGTCTCAACAACAGGGTTGTGCCTCCACAGCGTATCAGGGTTGTGTCTCAACAACAGGGTTGTGCCTCCACAGCGTATCAGGGTTGTGTCTCAACAACAGGGTTGTGTCTCCACAGTGTTAAAAAGGTTGTGTCTCAACAACAGGGTTGTGCCTCCACAGCGTATCAGAGTGGTGCCTCAGCATTAACAGGGTTGTGTCTCAACAACAGGGTTGTGTCTCCACAGTGTTAAAAGGGTTGTCCCTCCATGGTGTTAACAGGGTTGTGCCTCCACAGCGTATCAGGGTGGTGCCTCAGCATTAACAGAGTTGTGTCCCTACAGCGTTAAAAGGGTTGTGCCTCAGTGTTAACAGGGTAGGTCGTCCCTCCACAGGGTTAACAGGGTCATGCCTCCACTGTGTATCAGGGTGGTGCCTCCACTGTGTATCAGGGTGGTGGCTCCACTGTGTATCAGGGTGGTGGCTCCATGGCATATCAGGGTGGTGCCTCCACTGTGTATCAGGGTGGTGGCTCCATGGCATATCAGGGTGGTGCCTCCACTGTGTATCAGGGTGGTGGCTCCATGGCATATCAGGGTGGTGCCTCCACTGTGTATCAGGATGGTGGTTCCATGGCATATCAGGGTGGTGCCTCCATGGCATATCAGGGTGGTGGCTCCATGGCATATCAGGGTGGTGCCTCCACTGTGTATCAGGGTGGTGGCTCCATGGCATATCAGGGTGGTGCCTCCATGGCATATCAGGGTGGTGGCTCCATGGCATATCAGGGTGGTGCCTCCATGGCATATCAGGGTGGTGGCTCCATGGCATATCAGGGTGGTGGCTCCATGGCATATCAGGGTGGTGCCTCAGAATTAACAGGGTTGTGTCTTCACTGCATATCAGGGATACCTTTACCTTTTATATAACATAAAGCAACTACTGATCATTCATCATTTACCGTGACAGTAAGGATTGATGGACGATATTTCTTCCCCCCCCCCCTTTTTTTTTTACAAATTTAAATCTTGGCCTCCTTTATTTTACTGTGTTCTGCTAAAGATAAATGTGTTCCTGTGCACACTGTGTCAGTATTAAGCTCAAATTTTAGGGCAGTTATTTCTTTAAGCAGTCAATCCCAGATTTAGACGCTTCAAACACACTCCATAACATTGGCCAACACACATTTTGGTGCCTCAAATGCTAGACTTGTTTCCAGGTATATCTGACCTATTGATTCTGAAAATGGCACAAGTTTTCCCCTATCAGTTCTAGTTTTTTAGATACAGAACATATGCCATATATCACTTCACTCTGTTCACCCATAACATTATTAGGATATTTTAATGTAGTCTCCAAATTATTACCCAAAAATTGCTTAAAAGCATGAAAGAAACATTAAAAATTAAAAGAAAAGTTTACTACATAAAAATCTACTATTTCATACCAAAAGCACAGGTTTATGATACAAACTTTCCATCAATCAACACACAAGAAACTCTTTTCGTAAGACTTCTGAGAGTGAGATTTGCCAGGACAATCCCGCGTAAGATTCCAACAATAGTCTGCCATCATGTATGCATCCCATCTTCCTTGTCATATGGCTTCCATTGTTTTTATGTCTTGGTGAAATCTTTCACCTTGCTCTTCGTTTAAGTCACCAAGGTTCTCTGGAAAGCGATCTAAGAGACTGCAGATCAATCAAGCACCGTGCCGTGTGGCGTAGGCGATCATTTCTCACCACAATTCCCTGTCTTTTGACTTGATTATGAGATCCGCCGGTGACTTTCTTCCTAGCCACACTGACAACCCATCCAGTAACTTCTCTCCCTGTCTTTAGACTTGATTATGAGATCCGCCGGTGACTTTCTTCCTAGCCACACTGACAGCCCATCCAGTAACTTCTCTCCCTGTCTTTAGACTTGATTATGAGATCCGCCGGTGACTTTCTTCCTAGCCACAATGACAGCCCATCCAGTAACTTCTCTCCCTGTCTTTAGACTTGATTATGAGATCCGCCGGTGACTTTCTTCCTAGCCACACTGACAGCCCATCCAGTAACTTCTCTCTCTGTCTTTAGACTTGATTCTGAGATCCGCCGGTGACTTTCTTCCTAGCCACACTGACAGCCCATCCAGTAACTTCTCTCCCTGTCTTTAGACTTGATTATGAGATCCGCCGGTGACTTTCTTCCTAGCCACACTGACAGCCCATCCAGTAACTTCTCTCTCTGTCTTTAGACTTGATTCTGAGATCCGCCGGTGACTTTCTTCCTAGCCACACTGACAGGACCATCCATTAACTTCTTTCTCTGTCTTGTCTTCCTCTGTCTCTTCTTCCTTCAATTTTTCACTTGCCACAATGTGTTCCAGTTTTCCTCTTCTCAGAAAATGTCCTACAAATCTCACTTGTCTATCTCTGATCTTTGCTGTAATTTGCCTTTTAACTCTAGCCTCTCTTATGACTTCTTCGTTGGTTTTCTTAGCTGTCCATGGTACCTTCACCATCCTTCTTATGAACCAAACTTCCATGGGTTCCATTTTCGCTGTACTCTCTTATTAATGGGCCATGCTTCACATCCATAAAATAAAACTGGCTCGATGTAACATTTAAGTACTCAGAATCTTTTTCCATTGATAGGATCTGTTGCACAAGATGTTTCTCATTTTCTGGAATGCTGACTTGGCCTGACATTTCCCATGTCTTGGAATACTCTTATTTGGTTTTCATCCTTCATTGCTGCCAGTATATGTTTTTGATGAGTTTCAAATTTTTCCCATCTGTGTTGATGTCTTCCTGCATTCTTATAATTTCTGTGTGTTTCATTTTATCGAATGCTTTACAGTAGCCTATGAAGCATAAGCCCCCGTGTGGTACCCGGGATCTGCAAAGAATAGGACCACTGTACCCTACCATGCATGATCGCAAAAGGCGACTAAGGAGGGTTCAGCATAGGGCCAGCAACCCTATCTGGTAAAAAAATATCAGACTGCTACAGAAACAGAAGCAAGGGAAAAAGCAAATGCAGGTGGAAGGAGAAATGCTTAGAGGGCTCACCTGGGCAAGAGCAGAAAAAAAGGCGAAAGACAGGCATTTGTGGAAAACCCTTGTGGAAGCCCCATGTGCCCTGGGCACTTAAGGTTCAGAGAGAGATGAAGCATAAGTATAGGTCCGTCTTTACTTCTTGTAAAGTTCTATCCACAGTGCAGATAATGGATTTTAACCTTCATGTTACAGCCAAGCCTGTTGAAATGAAGGAGCATATCCTCTATTAATTGTGTGTAGTTGTCTGCCTTCTTGTTGCCAAGAAAGCTTTTCACAACAGGAACAAATGAAAACCAGGCACACGATTCGACTTCGTTCATTGATGCTTTGAAATGTAGGTCATTTATAAGTTGTCTGATCAGTGGACAATCGAAAATTCCTGTCTTCAGTTTTTCCATGGTAAGTCTAAGTAATTTATGCACTATATATTCAATGCACGAACCGTCTTTATTCAAAGCCTTTACAAATTGTTTCATCAGACCTAGCTTTGTATGTAGTGGTGGCAGTATGATTCTATCTCGTGCTACCAAAGGTTCATTGATTACATTTTATCCTCCAACCACCATATATTCCCTCGGAGGCCAATCTTTTCTTGTCCAATGTTCATGTTTGACTCTAATATCTCAAAGGCATATAAAGCAAGGATGTTTTGTGTAGTCACTTTGTTGAACAATTCTACACAAATCACCCATTGATGTTCTTGGTACTTTATCTTTTCCAAGACTAAAGAGATGGCCGTGTACTCTTCTTTCATCCTGGTGGAATGACCAATTGGAATAGAACCATATTTGTTGCCGTTATATAAAAGGAACCCATTTCAAACTGTTTTAAACTGTAGATGAAAAGACGCCACTCACTTGGGTTATATTCTGGACGTCCAACTTTCTTCACAAGGTTTCCGATGTCATTGCAGAACACTAAGTTGTTGTCTTCGGTAAAGAATGGCGGCAAATCCTTTTCTCTCCTTCTGTAAAATGTAATGATCGTTCCAGGCGGAAGTATATTCTTTTAAAGTTTGGAGGCAAGCAATTCAGAAGACTCATTGGAAAGATAATTCCCTGATCAGATCATTCAATTCATTCTGATCAAAACGATCACTATGTGAAGTTGTTTGGATTTCACTGTCATGGCCTCACTTTCTTTACCGTGTGCGATTTCAGACATGCAAGACGCATCCTCTGAGAGCTGTGGTAGGTCAAGGAAAGGTGGAACGGGTACAAGATCCGAGTGCGGAACAGGTCTCCAGACTGAAGGTAGATCAGGGTAAGACAACTTGCCAGGATTATTTCGACTGACGGCTGTGATATTAACAATATAAAAGTAACAGTCATCGAAGTGGTTTTTCGGTTCCCTCTACACCACTGGTATTCCAGATTTCAGGGTACTTGACTTTCCATTTGTCCACTAGCGGAAATGCTCCGTACAAGTTTTGCATACGAGGAGCCCAAGGCTTATCTTGATCTCCAAGCTTGACACCAAAATAACCTACATATGCCTTTTTTTTTTTTACAAACTCAGAAATAGATTTCCTACTTGCTTTCAGTGTGTACTTCCCACAAATATAGCAAAATGCGTCGGGATGAGTCAAACAGCTCCGTCTTGAAATAGTCATAACCTCTACGGTGTTAGATTTGTAAAAATGAAATGATATGAGTGGGAATATACACACATCAGCGCAACTGTTTTAAACAGATCAGGTTGAGAACTTTTGAAATACAAATTTATGTAGTCTACGAAAACCATGATTTACAATCTTAATTTTTTTTCACATAATTATGTAACAAAACAGAACAAAAGCGATTTTGCCATTTGAGCTAAACATTTTTATGCCAGTGTGCATTATAGGAAAGGAAGTAGGCGAATAGTTGTGAAACAAAGCCCATTATACACACACACACACACACACACACACAAAATGTGGATAAATTAAATACATAAATTTGCCATTCAAATAAGACAGCTTGTTATGACATCCCAGTTCTGTAGAAGAGATTTGTTAAAGAGTGGACTATAATTTTATAAATTCAACCATATCTAAGAAACTAGAGATGAAGCGGTCTATCCAGTGCAATTTTCTGAATCAGCGCCTCAAATAACCCTATGAACAGGCCTTAAAAACCAAGGCACCAAGAAAAAAAAAAGTTTTTGTTGGGCTGTGTAATCTCTGTATCGCGTCACCACCAAACAACCGCTTTGGTATGTCACAGATATTTGAATCGATCCTCGGTGTGTTTTAAACCGAATAAATGGTATTTACCACGCGGCGTGGGTTACACAATGAATATCGAATCTTGTTTTTGTTGTACTTCGATCGACTTCGCTGTCGTATAATATTCATCTTCGCCCCTTTGAGACGGAACTGAGCGATCACTGAACATTAATCAATTCAAACCGAAATCTTGACATATTGTCGATACGCGCGTAGGATCAATGCAACAAAAAAAACTGTTTATACTCTGGCCTTAGTTATTGATATGCACTCATGTGCTCAGTGGTTTTCAGCTTTCTGTGTCTGTGGGTACAAATTTTCATTCTACAAAATTTAAAGTACTGTTCTAATGATCTGTACGTGCTTGGACACCAGATAATGCAAAAAGAAACCACTAACGCGAAATGATTATATTTATATCTTGTCTTGGCGCTGAAGTCGGAGCTACCCAGCCAGAAGTAAAAAAAGTAAAGATAGTCCCATAGCATTTCAAATGCCGTAGGGGGTGAAGCGTTAGAGACCTCATTATGCTGGGTCATCAGCGTATGAGGTAGGGTGACCAGTTCCTTTCCTCGCTGCCTTTACTTCCCAGATTTTCTCTGGTACCCATTTTACGAGGCTGGGTCGACCCAGAAGGCACATCGCAAAAATCAGGGTACCACGCATCATCGCCAGTGTGCGTACGAAGAAGAAGAAGATGTTGAGGCACAGCGTCATATCGGCGTGGGACCGGGTTATGACAGCTATTTTTTCAGTCTCAAAGTACAGCCAAAAACCAAGGGATGTGCAATACTTCTGTAACAGACTCCACCACTATGGGGACTGTAGCGATCCCTACCACGTTAGCCCAGGCTTGGCCTATTACTCCGGGTACCGACGGAAAGGGAAAGGAGGGACAGGGTCTTGGTCAGCTATGGTTCGCTAACCCTGACGCCAGCATGTCAGTTATGGGTCGCTGATTTCAAAAACGGACCGTAGAGGGGGGAAAAAGAAAAGAAAGAAAACTGGTAGTTTTATCTTCAAAAGTTTACTGTTAAATATTTACTAATTTAATAATGAACTCTTATTACTTCCTCTTTTTGTTAAATCTTTTCTTATCGTGTATTTAAATTTTGATGTGACAAACCAAATATTTGATTTAGCCAGTGTCACTGCTTCCATACTAAGTGCTCCATATGCTTTTTTTTGGGGGGGGGGGAGGAGATGAAATCTGTGCAGCCAAGTTCAAGGTTTCTCAGCGACAGATTTATCTACTTATAGATGTTCATCACTTTAGCCATAGGTAAAAGCAGCTTCTGAATTATGTCTGGCGACATGTCCAGGTGCACCAGACTGCAATGGTTACTGAGAAGGAGAGAGAGAGAGAGAATACACTGTTGTAAACCAGGGAATGTCCGAGGACACTGACTATCGACTTCTCCTGCACGGTGACGCAAGTGAATGTTTGTCAGACTGGAAAAAAGGTATGTTGTTGCTGCTGTTTTTAAACTGTTGTTACTGTAGTCTTTTTGTTACGGACGTTGTAACCAGGCGTCCTTGTGTGTAACTCAGTCAGTCATTTGCATGTCCCATGCGGAACTTTTTCTCCCTAACAGCTCTCCTGTAGGCCTCTCGGTTGTAAGCAAGATGCCCTGCTGCTGATGCATCCTCTTCTTCATCTTCGTTCGCTTCTACCACCAAGACCGCCCCATGATCCTACTGAATTTACTCCTGTGGTCCTCAATATGTCCTGTGGTCCTTTCGGGACCACAGGAGATCCCCGAGGGGACCACAAGAGGTTCAGAGTATCGCAGGGCGTGAGCCTGTATTCTCGATGGGTCTCAGAGACGGGATTGTGTGACACCGTGGTTTTCGTTTCACCAGTTTAATCTAGAGTTGGACTTTCTCACCGGAAAACACCCACGTGTTTTGGGATATCCGTGTGTCCCCGCCGGGTGAGAGGTGGTTGCCCATCCAGCCTAGAGTTAGACTTTCTCACCGGAAAACATCCTCGTGTTTTGAGATACCCGTGTGTCCCCGCTGGATGAGAGGTGGTTGCCCATCCAGTCCAGCGTTGGACTTTCTCGCCGGAAAACCTCAAAGTGATTAGGATAAGCATACATCCCCGTCGGGTGAGGGGTGGTTGCCTATCTAGACTGCCCTGGTCCAGTGTCTCCGACTTAGCAGTTTGTTGTCGCGGCCGCTACCCTTCCTAGTTGTGACCAGGACGGAGCTTTTGTCCAGGAGGACGAATCCTCACCACTAGTAAGTTTCACCCCTGGGTTAAGCCAGTTTAGGCGTATTATCCCAGTATGGGCGTATTTAGGACGTGACCTACCTATAGAGCGGAGGTACTGTGTCATGAGTAATCATCAAGTTTTACCCCTGGGTTAAGCCGGTTTAGGCATATTTCACCAGTATGGGTGTATATCGGATGTTGCCGGCCTCTAGAGCAGAGGTATGAGTAGCTCTTGCGGCGAGACTACTGGGCATACCGACTAAACTTCACTTTATCATTTCCATCATCTTTTCACAGCGGCGCCGCCCGGCAACCCTAGTCGCATTTTCTTCTTTGGCAGGGAGAAGTTTCACTCCACGTGCGGCAGCCGAAGAATCTCGCCACCGATGTCTCAGTTTAACCCCTGGGTTAAGCCGGTTTAGGCAATCTGTACCATTATGGCTTTGTATAGGATGTGGCCGGCCTCTAGAGCAGAGATGCCGTGATTTGAGTAGTCCTGGCCTCGAGGCTACTGGTCACTTCACTTAATCCTTCACCTTTTCTACGACGGCGCTGCGCAGCAACCCTAATCGCATTTTCTTCATTGGCCGGAAGGAGTTTCACCCCACGCACGGCAGCTGAAGAATTTCGCCAGCAGCGGTAGATGAGCTACCAAACATGACTCTCATCTACCAGAAACGTCTGGTTTTCATGCGCCAGGTATTCGCCTTTACCCCCTTCTCCTGTCAGTTTGAATAGTTCTGCCACGAGAAGGCCAGGAGCTGGAATTGACTGTCAGAGTCTATTTGAGATGCACGCTTTGGAGGCATTTAATTGGAGTGGAGAGCGTATCCCCCACCCCACCTCCGGCTATAACAGTCCTTAGAACCGCTGATGCATCCATTTGCAGATTATCAACGATATCTTGCACCCATCTTCGCCTTGGTCTTCCTCTCTTTCTTTTTCCCATTACGTACCCTTCCAAGACGGTCTTCTGACAGTTATCATGACGTTTGATGTGTCCAAAATGTTAAGTTTTCTCTGTTTAATCCTCTTTACTAGTCCGCCTTCTTCAATATTAAGTTCTTGTAGTATGGGTATATTTGTTATTTGTGTGTGTATGTATGTGTGTTCATGATATCTGAAGAACTCTTCTGTAGCATTTACATTCTAAGGTATTTATGTGTGTTCATGATATCTAAAGAACTCTTCTGTAGCATTTACATTCTAAGGTATTTATGTGTTTCTCAGCTGTTTTGTTAAGTGTCCAGGTCTCACGGGCATATGCTGAGATGGGAAAGATGGATGCCCTTAAAAATCTTATTTTTGTAGTTCTGTCTGTTCCTCTTCCTTGTGTGTAACTACTGTATCAAATATTTGTATTTAAATGGATACTGTAAATGGCTCCTTTTTTTTAAAATCTGTAATTATGAACACACCAAGACCTCTCCCATTGTTTGTACTTACGTGCACATTTAAACTCATTCAAACTTATTCGAATCGAATAAACTATATCTAGATGTGTGCTTCTGAAACCGAATGGTGTTTCGTGGTCATATATTTTAAGTTTATGTGCTTTTTATCTGCATTTTTATAAGAAACACATAAATGCCTTTGAATATAAATGCTACAGAAGAGTTCTTCAAATATCGTGGACACAAAAAAGAACAAATATATCCATATTACAAGAACTTAATACTGAAGAAGGATGGTTAGTAAAGAGTATTAAAAAGAGAAAACTTAAATATTTTGGACACATTAAAAGTCATGATAATTTAGAGAAGACCATATTGGAAGGGTACATAATGGGAAAAAAGAAAGAGAGGAAGACCAAGGCGAAGATGACTGCAAGACATCGTTGATGATCTGCAAATGGATGCATCGGCAGCAGGCCATCTTGCTCGCAGCCGAGAGGCCTACATGAGTGCTGTTAGCGAGGCAAAGTTCCGCAAGGAACATGCAAATGAATGAATGAATGTGCCTCTTCGCTGCTTCCCCCCCCCCTCCCCTTTTTTTCAGATAGTGATAACAGTCTTAGATATATCTTATATCTTATATCCTTCCCGTGCCGTTAAACGTCACATAGGGCTCGCAAAGTAGTTCGCCAATTTTTCCTGTCTTTGGCGAGTCTTTCAACCTCATCAAAGGACTCCATGCCTACTAATTTGGCCTCTCTTAATAATGTCCTCTTCAGAGTTTCACGCGGTCTGCCTCTTTTTCTTCGGCCTGTTGTGTTCCACTTGGTAGCTTGTTTTGGGATTCTCTGCGAGTTTCCATAACGATATCTTTTTTTCCCATCTGGAGTCGCCGATATCTAATATATATATATTTCTGTATTCTCAAGAGCTGTTAGATTTAATTCCTGAAGGAGAACCATTACATAGCCGTATCTAAGTCATGACTTGTGGTTTGTCAGCCAACAACCGTCTTGTAACCACGTGTTCACAAGTTACGCGTGCGCTCTTGAAGCGGCAGAAACTACTGGACCTGGTATTAAGTTTGTCCACGTGATTATGTTTCAGCCTGCAAATATTTTGTTCTAAGTCTTTTTTTAAATGCCTTTTTAAATAGCGCTTTATTTTAAAAAAAAATTAAATAAAACAAAGTGTCGCGAATATAAATCGCAGTGGTGATGCAGAGATTTCATTTCATTCATTTGCATATCCCTTGCGAAACTTTGCCTCCCTAACAGAGATAGTTTGCAAGAATAATAATAATAATAATAAAGAAGAAGAGTATGCGGAAAGGCAGGAAATAAAAACTTTTTACCCATCTTTATTTCATCGAACTACTTCTTCTTCTTCTTCTTCTTCTTTTTCTTCTTCTGCTTCTTCTTCTTCTTTTTCTTCTTCTGCTTCTTCTTCTGCTTCTTCTTCTTCTTTTTCTTCTTCTGCTTCTTCTTCTTCTTCTTCTGCTTCTTCTTCTTCTTCTTCTTTTTTTTTTCTTCTTCTGCTTCTTCTTCTGCTTCTTCTTCTTCTTCTTTTTCTTCTTCTGCTTCTTCTTCTTCTTCTTTTTCCTCTTCTGCTTCTTCGTCTTCTTCTTCTTCTTCTTCTTCTTCAACCTCCCTGGAACTGTGAGTTGGTGTTCTTTTAAGCCCATGTGGTGGAGATGCTGAGGCACAACGTCGTGTCGGGGTGGGAGGGGGTTAAGGCCGCTGTTTTTTTTTCAGCCTGTGAGTGGAGCTAAAAAGCAGGCGGTATGCAGTACTTTCTTAGCAGACTCCACCACCAAGAGGACTGTGGCGATCCGCGCCCCTTTATCCAGGCTAGACCTTTTTTACTAGAGGAAAAAAAAAGGACAGAAGCTTTGTCAGTTATGGTTCACCAACCTAATGTCAGCTATGGTCCACCAACCTAATGTCAGCTATGGTTCACCAGCTTAATGTCAGCTATGGTCCACCAACCTAATGTCAGCTATGGTTCACCAGCTTAATGTCAGCTATGGTTCACCAGCTTAATGTCAGCTATGGTTCACCAGCTTAATGTCAGCTATGGTTCACCAGCTTAATGTCAGCTATGGTTCACCAGCTTAATGTCAGCTATGGTTCACCAGCTTAATGTCAGCTATGGTTCACCAGCTTAATGTCAGCTATGGTTCACCAGCTTAATGTCAGCTATGGTTCACCATCCTAATATCAGCGATGGTTCACCAACCCAGTGTCAGCTATGGTTCACCAACCTAATGTCAGCTATGGTTCACCAACCTAATGCCAGCTATGAACAGACAAATCCCATCAATCTTTTATATTTATTGACCTCGGTGTATATATGGCTTTCCAGATCTTTGACACCTTCCCCTATACGGACCTACATGATATTACTTGTGACACCTTTTCCTATACGGACCTTCATGGTAATACTTTTGACACCTTCTCATATATGACCTTCATGATATTACTGTTAACACCTTCTCATATATGGACCTACATGATATTACTTTTGGCACCTTCTCCTATACGGACTTACATGATATTACTTTTGACACCTTCTCATATACGGACCTTCATTATATTACTATTAACACCTTCTCCTATATGGGCCTACATGACATTACTTACCATGTAACCCTCCCCATGTCTGCGCATTGGAGAGTACATTTCAGCTTCGACTTTTGATGTGGTCAGGCTGTAGAACACACGGTGCATCACCCCATGACCTGAAAGTATGATACCCCAATAACCAACGGTGCATCACCCCATGGCCCGAAAGTATATGTATGATACCCCAGTAACCAACGGTGCATCACCCCATGGCCCGAAAGTATGTGTATGATACCCCAGTAACCAACGGTGCCTCTGGCCCGAAAATATCTGTATGATACCCCAGCTCATTCCTCCCTGCTCTGCTTCATTTAAAAAAAAAAGAAAAAAAAGTTACTATGGCTAGTCTCTGCATACCTCTAAATTTTTTCACTTCCATCGTCTTTTGCGAGGGGGTGGTTGAGTATGAGAGTGAGAGTTTGTGTGAGAATGAGAGTGTGTGTGTGTGTATGAGAGAGAGAGGGAGAGAGTGAGAATATGGGTTTTTAGCATGTTCTATGATCTGGACAACTGTATTAGAGAAAAGGACACTTGGGACATTTAACCAACTCACTGTCCGACTCCTTCGGCCAGTCACAGGTAAAGGAAATTATCCGTACGGTCAAGCAATCCTGCAGAGCTGCAGAAAATGCCATCACGAAAGAGCCTGGCACTTGTGCCACTCTCAGAGCTTCCGATGATAATTTTGTAGCTAGTCATTCATTTGCATGTCCCTTGAGGAACTTTGCCTCCACAACAGCTCCCCTGTAGGCCTCTCGGTTGTGAGCAAGATGGCCTGCTGCTGATGCATCCATTTGCAGATCATCAACGATGTCTTGCAGCCATCTTCGCCTTGGTCTTCCTCTCTTTCTTTTTCCCATTATGTACCCTTCCAAGACGGTCTTCTCACAATTATCATGACGTCTAATGTGTCCAAAGTATTTAAGCTTTCTTCGTTTAATTCTTTTTATTAGAAATTTATAGGAAGTAGGAAGACTATTTCTTTCTCTCTCGCGTATCTCATCTTGTCCTTTCTCATCCTCTTTTTTTCCTGTTCTCCTCCCCTCACCCTGCCCCCCCCAAAAAAAAAAACTGATTGGTCCCCCCCCCCCCCCACCCCCCCCCCCCCCCCCCCCCCCCCCCCAACCATTAGACCACGTGAAGCCCTCGGAACCCTGAAGCTAACCCTCATTCCCCCATTTCATGTGGACTCTCCCAGAAAGTGGGTTAGACAAGTCAGAAGTCAGAAGTTGTACCGCGTAATGTAATGCGGCAGCAGGCCAGCCTGACCTGACACAGAAACTGTAATATACATTAACACCTTCCATTAAATTCATTTTAAGTACTTGAGCTTTTAAAACGAGTTTGCTAATTTCTCAGGATTTCGTTTACTCAAGCTACAAGCAAATTCATTCAGCCTTAAGTATTCGGTCATTTTTGGTTGTAATCAAATCGTTTTATTATCGATCCCAGTCTCTAGGTAAACAAATTCCAAAGTGGGAGAACGATTACTTTTTATCAAGTATCGCGTACTCGTAATCGACGTGAAGCCCCATTTACAATATCAGTCGGTTTATTTACATACACGTGTTGCGATGTTGTTCCTAGCACAAGTAAATCAAGCCAGCGCTGTATAAGAGCAGTATTGGTTTTCTTAATATTCGTTTTATTGGAATAGCAGGACTTGTTTACATTAGCCGTGTTAGGCCTAGGTGTTTGTGCACTGCTAATAACGTTCTCGTATTCCGCTACCATAGACGGGTGATCTCTGAAGGATATGGCTGTCAGCCTGATTGTCTGTACATTTTGTCCATTGAACGTCGTTCCGACCGTCTTATCTGTTTGTCTCTCTGTATCTCCTCATGTATGTGGGCATTTCTATTATTTTTTGTTAATCTAGCAACCTCATACATACGCACGCACACACACTACACACCACACACTATTTCATTCCTTTACTCCCCTGCTGTATATGGCCGTGTAACAATTCTATGTTTACCAGACATTATACACTAAGGCTTTAGAACCCCAATGGCCCTTGCGGTATACAACTTGAAGGAAAAGTAGAAGAGATGGAAACCAAACAAAAAAAAAAGTACATGTACAGCTGCGTATATATGAAAGGACTGGCCAAGAGGTGTGGCAAGTAAAATCAATGGAACTCAACAGAAAGCGTAGGAACAGACAAGGGAACAACAGAAGCCAGATTGTCAAACTTTACCGACGCTAGTTTCATTAGCGAATGAAGCCGTTGTTGTTGTTGTTGTTGTTGTTGTTATTGCCTCTGTACTCTCCCTCTCTCTCTCCCTCTCTCTCTCTCTCTCTCTCTCTCTCTCCCTCCTCTCTCCTCTCTCTCTCCCTCCTCTCTCCTCTCTCTCTCTCTCCCTCTCTCTCTCTCCCTCTTCTCTCTCTCTCTCTCTCTCTCTCCCTCTCTCTCCTCTCTCTCTCTCTTCCCTCTCTCTCTCCCTCTCTCTCTCTCCCTCTCTCTCTCTCTCCCTCTCTCTCTCTCCCTCCCTCTCTCTCTCCCTCTCTCTCTCTCCCTCTCTCTCTCCCTCTCTCTCTCTCTCCCTCTCTCTCTCTCTCCCTCTCTCTCTCTCTCCCTCTCTCTCTTCTCTCCCTCTCTCTCTCCCTCTCTCTCTCTCCCTCTCTCTCTCTCTCTCCCTCTCTCTCTCTCCCTCTCTCTCTCTCTCTCTCCCTCTCGATCGAGCTACAAGTTCATGGCCGCTAAGGCAATATTTTGGTATCAATATATCATCCAAAGCTACAGCTGCGTTCCAAACATTAAGAAAGAGAACCTTCTTCTTCTGCAAGTCTTATATTCTGCACTAACTGGACAAGGACTCTGATCGCTTCTATGAAATTCACCTTTAGCAGGAGAGGTGGAGGAAGACCGAAGGAGCAGGTGTTAAAGGACCGATATTGTGGCATGGAAAGAAATCAGCAACAGAGTTACGAGGGGTGATTGATAAGTTCTCGGCATAAGGTACGAATACTTGAAACACACAGTTAATATTAGGTGTATTTATAGATAGGTTAATGTAAGATTAAACACCAAGTTTCAAGAAATTAACTGCAATCAATTTTTTTACTGGCTACTGAAGTGGTAAGAGGTAGCAGGAATTGAGAAAATGGATACAATTTCTCATCGAGCAGTCATTCGCTACTTCTGCATCAAGAGCTTATCATCGAAGGAGATCCATGAGGATATGATAGAGATTCTAGAGGAGAGTGCCCCTTCTTACAGTACAGTGAAGAAATGGGCAGCTCAATTCAAACATGGAAGGGGGAGAGTCTGGAAGACGATCCCCGTCCAGGAAGACCAAGAACGGTAACCACCAATGAAACCACCGGCAGAAACCATGACATGATAATGAACGATCGACGACTAACTGAGCAGTACATTGCTACTGAGTTTGGAATCTCCCAGGAACGTGTTCATGCCATTATTCACAATGATCTTCAAATGACAAAGGTCTGTGCTCGATGGGTCCCGAAACTTCTTAGAGCTGATCACAAATGACAGCGTCTCAATATGTCAAGAGATAATCTTGGCCATTTTTCTGCAGATCCTGAAAAGTGTCTTCAGGAATTTGTGACTATGGATGAGACTTGGGTTCATCATTTTCAACCAGAAACCAAAGAACAGTCAACGCAGTGGAAAGGCCATGGTTCTCCACCTCCAAAGAAAGCAAGGGTGGTTCTGTTTGCTTGCAAAATGATGGCTTCCATCTTTTGGGATTCAGAAGGTGTGCTATTGGTAGACTATCTTCAAAAGGGCAGAACGGTTACCGGGGCCTATTACGTTAATTATGTGAAGCAATTGCGGGTCAAACTGAAGGAAACGCATCGAGGGAAATTGATGAGAGGAATCATCTTTCAACAAGACACTGCTCCAGTTCACAAGTCGGCAGTGGCAATGGATGCCATTCATGAATGCGGCTTCCAGCTTCCTGAATATCCTCCCTATTCCCCAGATCTGGCCCATTCGGACTATTATCTGTTTACCAAACTCAAAAAAAGAGCTTAGTGGTCGCATATTTGCTTCGGGTGATGACGTCATTCATGCTGTAGACCACTTTCTACTGGCACAAGATGCTGACTTTTACAAAGAAGGGATCTGTGTGCTCCAGGATCATTGGACTAAGTGCATAAACTTGCAAGGGGACTGTGTTGAGAAATAACTCAAAAAGGTTGTCCAGAAATAATCCGTTGTACTTTATGCCGAGACTTTATCAATCGCCCCTCGTACTCAGAAATGTCAAGGACCGAGATTTGTGAAGGAGAAGAAGTATGATCGCCCACACCCTCTGGCACGACACATGATGATGATGATGATGACGACGACAACGACGACGATGACGATGATGATGTATTCCTGCGTCCCACATTTTTCTGTCTATGCCGTTCTCTTGGGCCAGGTTTCGGCTCCTAAATTTCTGTAGTTAGCAGTTCTGGATCATAAGTCCCTGTAGATAGTAGATCTGGATCATAAGTCCCCGTAGATAGTAGATCTGGATCATAAGTCCCCGTAGATAGTAGATCTGGATCATAAGTCCCCGTAGATAGTAGATCTGGATCATAAGTCCCCGTAGATAGTAGATCTGGATCATAAGTCCCTGTAGATAGTAGATCTGGATCATAAGTCCCTGTAGATAGTAGATCTGGATCATAAGTCCCCGTAGATAGTAGATCTGGATCATAAGTCCCCGTAGATAGTAGATCTGAATCATAAGTCCCTGTAGATAGTAGATCTGGATCATAAGTCCCTGTGGATAGTAGATCTGGATCATAAGTCCCCGTAGATAGTAGATCTGGATCATAAGTCCCCGTAGATAGTAGATCTGGATCATAAGTCCCCGTAGATAGTAGATCTGGATCATAAGTCCCTGTAGATAGTAGATCTGGATCATAAGTCCCTGTAGATAGTAGATCTGGATCATAAGTCCCCGTAGATGGTAGATCTGGATCATAAGTCTCCTTAGAAGCAGTTTTGACTCATTTGTCTCTGTAGAAAGCAGTTTTTGCTAATATGTCTATGTGGACAGCAGTTTTGTACATGCTGATTCCAGTTTGGGCGGCTTTTAGTTTGTGTATATTTGTAGTCTGCCATGCCTTATTCTGCTATATCTGTTTGGTGACTTAAAAGTGTAATCTACTGTGTGGTGAAGAGGAGCCAATAAGCAGATCTCTCAGTAGAGTCCACCACCATTGGGAAAGCATCAGTCCCCATCCCAGGGGCCCGGATGTAGTATATCAACATTCTATTATAAAGGGGCGCATCGTGGAGGATGGATAGGGGGATGGGACCAGCTATGATGGCTGGTCCTAACGAAAATCTTGTTTGTTTCTGCCACTACTGTTTGTCGCTGCACAATTAGGCTTGAAAATTACTAGATCAAACGCTCTAGTCCCTGTGATCGCGGTAACCAGTAATTACCGATAGATTATCGATTAAAAAAAACAACAACAACAACGAGAAAAACGGAAAGTTTTTGGAGTCGTCGGTTACTGTAACCCGTTTTTTTTAAAACTAGTTAAAAAAAAAAAGAAAAGAAACCAGGAAAATCCGCTGGAGGATAATCGGACAAGTAGGCTGATGATGCCTCAGTTTCCATGGAGAAGAATTAGTCAGTTGTGACTTTGATTCAGCACGTGAGCATTTTGTAAATAGTAAGCCTGCTAGCAAATAAGGTAAGAAAAACTTCATGGAAGCATTTATCCCCCCTTTGATGTCTGTAAAAATGTGTTTAATTTTACATTTAAAGAGTATCAGACACCGAATACTGCCGGTATTTTGGAAAGAACTTCATGCAAGGTGAAGGACAAATACAAGTGAACCGGTTTCTAAAAATTCTAGCGCCATCACGGTCTTGACGTGAGAAAACAAAAAGTAATAAGAGTGAACGTGAATCGAACCCCCGACTTCAGTAGAACCACCAACCGCCTAGGCACGACGAGAGGACAACTTTGCTCAGACACTTTCAGTGTGTAGAGCTCGTTGCTTCCAAGTTACTAGAACAGTTTCAGCAATATCTACTTAGTAATTGCTCTTTCTTAGAATCTGTAGTCATTTTTCTTAGACATATTTCCTCGTATCGCATGCACGATTATTTATTATTTACGTTGTTTTCATTATGTTCGCTCATTATTTATTTCACGTGTTTGAAATCAGTAATCAAATCATGAAAATATGATTATATTGTAGTGTATTCTTCAGCAATGTCATTTTTTTTTAAAATTCCGAAAACGCAAGAAGATTTTAAACCACGCAAAAATATTAGAAGTTGGAAAATACCATCATTTTTTGCACACTGCCCGCCTTCACAAGTGTTCCAGTTTTTCCATCATGGAACATACAGAGACAATCTTTGTTATTACTGGTGGCAGGAATAGTTGAGCAGTTGACTGTGCACAACAGAAGAAGTTTAGCTGGAATACCTTACTTCCGCAATGCTATTTTTAGTGACAATACTGCACACGGAACTAAGAATGATAAACCGGGGTTCCTTGAAATCCCCGCAAGAAGGAGAGTTGGTGCTATAAATGCTTTGACTGCTAATGCCATTATTGTTTTTTTTCCCTTCTTTGTTATACTATCTTTGGGGGGGAGGTGGGAGTCGATGCTTCGTCCAAGAAAGTATGGGGAGTTAGTAACAGGTATAGCTGCCTGAGAGGAGGGAAGACTGGTGCACTCTCTTCTTGTAGCAGTTCGAATTCGGCCGAATCCATCACTACAACCTCACCCGCGGTCCGTTCCCCCCCCCCCCCCCCCCATTTCTCGAAAAAATCTCCCTATTGTAGAAATTGATACCTGGCTTCTCTTGGACCTATGGAGTAAAAAGCGGCCAGACGTCATGCTGGCAATATCTTTCTCTGGTGTGCCGGCAGGTCAAGGAAAACATGGAGACCAACACCATATCTAGTAGGCGCCTTCGTGGCATAACAGGGCTACCTTTACGTTCAGTTATACAAGCGCCTGGTTCGAGTCGGCTCAGCTGAAAAAAAAAAAAGATACCCATCGTCCAAGTTCTGGGGAAAACAGAAGCCGAAGAGGATAATATTTACCTGAACGTCCAAACATACCAGACTTCCAAGTACACGTGGCTGTAAGTGAATAAGGAGAAAAATGAGAAAAGTCATAGACAGTATTGACGATTCTTCGATATGTCTACACGGCCAGTGGTGAACTAAGATGGTCCATGTGTACCTGGTTCGACTTGGCACTTTAGCTACGGGGTTCGTGCCGAGAGCGACGCTGACTAGTTTCGCCACTGTTGCAGTTGCTTATTTAATAATTGTGTCCTCACTGAGTGGCTCATCATTAATGACTGATGCGAGGGACCATTGATGAACATTCTGTTGCGATATACTCTGGCACAGACTATGGATCGGTCATGGGAGTATCTCGTTGGCAGTGATGCCGAGAACTTAATACTGAATGAGAAAAATAAGCTACAACGCCTAGGCCAGTTTCCAGGAGAATAAATCCCATGAAAGCGACGTAGTTCAAAAGAAAATTGAATTCCTACACGAACATACTTTGTTATTAAATATTCACGGCCACAGTATTTTACCGGGAAATGTAACAATGCTTGTTTCTAGCTTTTTGAGGAACTATGAACTCTCAACAAGATAAGAGAGAGACAATGTACTTTCATAGGACATGCAATGAGAAGAGGGGGCATTGAAAATATTATAACAACAGGAAAAATAGAAGGAAGAAGATCAAGAGGAAGACCAAGAGAAATGATACTGGACAGTCTGACGGGATGGTGTGAGAGGAGATCACCAACTGAGCTGATGGCCTGCATGAAGGATCGCGTACTCTGGAGAAGCATAATAGCCAACGCCAGTCGGCACGGCACATGATGATGATGATGATGATGAACTCTCAACAACAAAACAAAACTTACAACCGCAGTTATTTTCTTTTTAATTTAAAAAAAAAACGTTTTAAAAGGCTCTTTGTAGGGAGAGATGTAAAGTTTTTCTTTTCTTTTTTTTTTTTCCTTTTCACTTTTCCAGGATATGCACTGATGGTGAAGATGTCGATAACGACCGAGTCATCAAGCGAGTGAGAGAAACACTTGAACTATTTCATTTTCTCGACTCTTAATCATAACAGCTATTTGACAGTTGTACCTCTTTCAAGGATACAAAGAAACGAGAGCATACAGTGACACTCTAAAGAATAATCTAAAATAACCAGAAAGTACACTCGTACTGCTTTTTAAAGGATATAAAGTTACAAGAGCCTTCAGACAAATCCACTGCAATAATATAAAGCAAAGAGCTCAAACAGGTCATCATGTACCAGCCGCTTACGTTACGCAACATTCGAATGCGCATAGACACTGAGGACCCTTTGTACTACGGCCAAAAGAAGTTGAAAATGCAGGGACTTGACCTTGTCCACCTTCCAAAGGCGATCTTCAAGTTAATGGACTTAGAGGTAAAGTTATAGTTTTAAAAAGTGGTCAGCGTTTTCGTTGTATGGAAAATAATGATGATTGTTCGTGATAATAATGATAGAATCAACGTTGGGCAGCAGATGTTTAAGTCATTAACTCTTTCACTACAAAATAACTTTGGCAAAGTAAGAAGCACGCACCCATTCCAGTTACTGCTGAGAGCGGTATTTAGGCAAAGTTTAAACACTTGTAAATTTAAATGTAGCACATTTCTAATCCAACCAATATTTTAAAATTATAGAGTAGCTTCCTTCCAGTTTCTTTCTACCAAAATTTCTCAGCAAAATTTGTTCTGGTCGAGCATGAAAATTAATTAAGGAGTGAAAGTTAATGTAGACAAAGACGCAAAAAAGTAGGAATATATTGTTTAATATACGAGTATGTAATGTTTAGTTTCGTAGAATATTTTGTCAGCTTATGGTGGATAATTATTTTCAAGAACTGCGCTGTATTACAAAAATTAGATTTACTTACTAAAACATATACTCTAGAGTTTGTTTTTTTTATTATTTTTTTCACCACATATTTCACAGTTGTATCTAAACATGTTATTAGACGCTGTCCAGATTTTTTCAAACAGGTCATGCCAAATGCATGAATCTGGTTATTTCTGGTTACAGGTATTAGACCTAAGCCCAGAACGTGAGGCCTGCTTGGACTACAAACTGACCGCCCTGCCAGCAGAGATTGGCAAACTCCTCAACTTGACGACTCTCGTTCTGGACACCAACGAGCTTCTAGAGGTGCGACGTCATCATACTTTGCACTCATCAACACAAAATTTTATTTTAAAGCCATAATATAAGAACAGCTGCCATTATTTGGTGCAGACTAGCAGATCTTATTGAATATATACGTTTTACAAATGTGTGTATGCGTGTGTGTGTGTGTGTGTCTGAATAAGAAAGAAATGGCATCTAAGAGGAATTTTGCAGGTCGGCTCAAACCGATCTTCCACCCCCGTCCGTCTCCACCCCCACCCCCACCCCCACCCCCACCCCCGGGTCCCCCATTGATTAGCCATTCAGTTTTCATCCACTAGGCCCCCCTCCCCCTGAAAATGGTGCACCGGTTGGATCCCGCCCCCTAATTGGGCCTAATGTTTTTTTTCCCTAATGTAATTTGTATACTTGTATTAAATCGAGTGTGCGGGAAGAATGAAAGATGGAGTGATGAAGGGCAGAATGTAAGACGGGCCTGCGTGCCCAATTCTTACCCTTTAAAAATAAAGGTTATTCATTCATTCATAATGTGTGTGTGTGGGTGAGAGAGAGAGAGAGAGAGAGCTGATAATCTGCCACATACTTGACAGAAGAAGAACAAGAAGAAGAAGAAGAAGAAGCTGTATAGTTACAAGATCACCGTCGTGTTTTCCGTCCCTTTTTTAGCTGAACTATTTATGTGTGTGCGTTTTTTTTTCTTAAACTTTGATGACAAGATGCCTGACAGATATGAGCAATTTCCCCCCCCCCCCTTTTTTCAGTGTTATTGTTATTATGTTATCTTTTGATTTTCCCCTGAGGAAGTTATTATGGCTTAAATATTGTTTACTGCGTTAATTATATGCTCCTTTTCTTTCCATATTGTTTAAATCTGCCTCTTTCACTTTCTTTATGCATCGGTTTTGATTCAGAAAGAATGTGTATGTCAGTTCTGTTTCCTTGGAGCTACGAGCTGGCGTTCTTTGCAGCCGTTACTGTGAAGATGTTGAAACACAGCATCGTGTCGGATTGGGAGTGGGTTACGACGGCTATTTCTTCCAGTCCCTGAGTGGAGCTAACATGCGGGAGGGGGGTTGTGCAGTACTTCTTTAGTGGACTCCACCACCCTGGGGATTATAGATCCCTGCCCCTTTAGCCAGACTAGGCCCGTTACTGGGGGGGGGGGGGGGAATACTAACGGAGAGGTGAGATAGGGGTCTTGATTAGCTATGATTCATCATCCCTGACGGTAACATGTCAGCTATGAATCATCATCACTAACACTAACATGTCAGTTGTGACTCATCATCGCTGGCGCTAACATGTCAGCTATGACTCATCATCGCTGGATCTAACATTTCAGCTGTGACTCATCATCTCTGACGCTAAGATGTCAGCTGTGACTCATCATCTCTGACGCTAAGATGTCAGCTATGACTCATCATCCCTGACGCTAATATGACTCATCATCCCTGACGCTAACATGTCAGCTATGACTCATCGTCCCTGACGCTAATGTCAGCTGTGACTCATAATCTCTGACGCTAACATGTCAGCTGTGACTCATCATCCCAGGCTCTAACATGTCAGCTGTGACTCATCATCCCTGACGCTAACGTGTCAGCTGTGACTCATTATCCCTGGCGCTAACAAGTCAGGTATGAATCATCATCCCTGACGCTAAGATGTCAGCTGTGGATCATCATCCCTGGCGCTAAGATGTCATATATGACACATCATCCCTGGCGCTAACAAGTCAGGTATGAATCATCATTCCCGACGCTAAGATGTCAGCTGTGAATTATCATCCCTGGCGCTAACATGTCATGTGTGACTCATCATCCCTGGCGCTAACAAGTCAGGTATGAATCATCATCCCTGACGCTAAGATGTCAGCTGTGAATCATCATCCCTGGCGCTAAAATGTCATGTATGATTCATCATCCCTTGCGCTAACAACTCAGGTATGACTCATCATCCCTGGCGCTAAGATGTCATGTATGACTCATCATCCCTGGTGCTAACATGTCAGCTATGACTCATCATTTCTGATGCTAACATGTCAGCTATGGGTCACTGATTGGCAAATCAGACAGCTCTTCACCCCTCCCCCTCTCCAAACAGTCTTTATTTTACTTATTAAATATGTTAAGAAAGGTTACTTCTATCTGGTATTTCTAAGTATTTCTATCTGGTATTTACCACATCTTTCAGGTGCCGGTGGAGATAACTCTGTTGACAAATTTACAGAGGCTTGCCCTGAGCAACAACCATCTCTCGCAGCTTCCAAACGGAATCAGGAGGCTTAGAAACCTGACAAGCTTACACATGGCCAACAATAAGTTTCAGTTGTTTCCCCTGGAAGTGTGCGAGATAACGTCGCTTGTCTTTCTAGATATTAGCGATAATTTGCTGGAGGTAAGATTATACAGAGTGATAATTTAACAGAGGTAAGAAAATACAAAAGTAAAAAGTAAAGGTAATCTTGTCATGCCTTAGAGACACATAGGGGTATGGTGTTAGTGTCCATATTTTCCTTGATCTGTCAGCACACTAGAGGGTGATATGGTCAGTATCACGCCTGGCCGCGTAAGAACATAGAGAGTGATAATTTAACAGAGGTAGGAACACAGAGAGTGATAATTTGCTTGAGGTAAGAACATAGAGAGTGATAATTTAACAGAGGTAGGAACACAGAGAGTGATAATTTGCTTGAGGTAAGAACATAGAGAGTGATAATTTGACTGAGGTAAGAACATAGAGAGTGATAATTTGATTGAGGTAAGAACATAGAGAGTGATAATTTGATTGAGGTAAGAACATAGAGAGTGATAATTTGATTGAGGTAAGAACATAGAGAGTGATAATTTGATTGAGGTAAGAACATAGAGAGTGATAATTTGATTGAGGTAAGAACATAGAGGGTGATAATTTGATTGAGGTAAGAACATAGAGAGTGATAATTTGACTGAGGTAAGAACATAGAGAGTGACAATTTGACTGAGGTAAGAACATAGAGAGTGATAATTTGATTGATGTAAGAACATAGAGAGTGATAATTTGATTGAGGTAAGAACATAGAGAGTGATAATTTGATTGAGGTAAGAACATAGAGAGTGATAATTTGATTGAGGTAAGAAAATAGAGAGTGACAATTTGACTGAGGTAAGAACATAGAGAGTGATAATTTGATTGATGTAAGAACATAGAGAGTGATAATTTGATTGAGGTAAGAACATAGAGAGTGATAATTTGATTGAGGTAAGAAAATAGAGAGTGACAATTTGACTGAGGTAAGAACATAGAGAGTGATAATTTGATTGATGTAAGAACATAGAGAGTGATAATTTGATTGAGGTAAGAACATAGAGAGTGATAATTTGATTGAGGTAAGAACATAGAGAGTGATAATTTGATTGAGGTAAGAATATAGAGAGTGATAATTTGACTGAGGTAAGAACATAGAGAGTGACAATTTGACTGAGGTAAGAACATAGAGAGTGATAATTTGATTGAGGTAAGAACATAGAGAGTGATAATTTGATTGATGTAAGAACATAGAGAGTGATAATTTGATTGAGGTAAGAACATAGAGAGTGATAATTTGATTGAGGTAAGAACATAGAGAGTGATAATTTGATTGATGTAAGAACATAGAGAGTGATAATTTGCTTGAGACATCAAAGGAGAATGGGACAGGGTCTTGGCTGACAAATGTTCACCAACCCTGATGTAAGCCATCGCTAGCCACTATGTTAGACTGTCTTCTCCCACTCATTACATGTTAATATATATATATATATATATATCATACTCAAGAATCAGAAATAAAGTTTATTATACCAGATCAAGCCATAATCAAAATATAGATTCCCTCTCCTTGTGAAAAAAAGACCCCAAAAAACTTGTTATTCTGTATGTTCAAAACGTCCAAAAATAGTAATACAGTTTCTACATGCTTTCCCTTCATGATCAGGTGTTGCCAGAAAAGATCAGCAAGCTGAAAAATCTGGAAACTTTATTGTTATTTATCAACCATTTGACTTATCTTCCGGACACCATCACGCACATGACGGAACTACGCTGTCTTTGGCTCGGGAACAACCATATCCGAGCCTTGCCAAGAGGTTTTGGCTATCTGACAAAGCTGGACTGGAAAGACAGGTATCTGCAGTTAAAAAAAAAAAAACAACGGACTTTTTTTATTTGTTTGTTGAGTTGAAATTTCTTCATATAGTACTTTTATTTATTCCAAATAAGGTGACAAAGATTAACTGTTTTGGTCGTGTCTTGAGTTTTGTGCTCATCGTCATCGTTATTATCATCTGCATAATCAACATTACTTTAAAACTCTTCAAGCCCATGTAGAGTACAAAACTTACATAGAGTATATGGTGTCTTTTAAGATTAATGTAGAGTACATGCTGCCTTTTAAGACTTATGTAGAGTATATGCTGTCTTTTAAGACTTAAAGTAAAGTAAGTAAAGATAGTCCCGTAGCATTTCAAATGCCGTAGGGGGTGAAGCGTTAGAGACCTCATTATGCTGGGTCATCAGCGTATGAGGTAGGGTGACCAGTTCCTTTCCTCGCTGCCTTTACTTCCCAGATTTTCTCTAGTACCCATTTTACGAGGCTGGGTCGACCTCAGGGCCGTATTGGTCGGAAAAAAAATCCCGCTCAGCTGGGGATTCGAACCCTCGACCATTTGGTTGCTAGACGAGTGCTCTAACCACTACGCTAGCCGGCCCCTTTTAAGACTTACATAGAGTATATGCGGTCTTTTAAGATTTACATAGAATATATGCGGTTTTTTTAAGACTTACATGGACTATATGCTGTCTTTTTTATGTACAGTATATGGTGTATAGAGCAGAACCTCTATATTATTGCGAAGAAAAGTAAATTGATGACAACTGACAAAACAAACAAGGCAGCTGAAATATGTATCAATGAGGAAAAATTGAAAGAAGGGGAAAGTTTTGAATATCTTGGATCACTAACTAATAATGGAGATACAATGAGGGAAATTAAAATTATTGCTCTTCAGAAAGTAAAACAAATAAAGAATCTGTGGAGAGGAGCAGACAGAACTACAAAAATAAGATTTTTAAGGTCATGCATCTTTCCCATCGCAACATATGCCTGTGAGACGTGGACACTTAACAAAACAGCTGAGAAACACATAAATGCCTTTGAATGTAAATGCTACAGAAGAGTTCTCCAAATATCGTGGACACAAAAAAAAAGAACAAATATATCTATACTACAAGAGCTTAATATTGAAGAAGGCTGGCTAGTAAAGAGGATTAAAGAGAGAAAACTTAAATATTTTGGACACATTAAACGTCATGATAATTTAGAGAAGACCATATTGGAAGGATACATAATGGGAAAAAGAAAAAGAGGAAGACCAAAATGAAGATGGTTGCAAGAAATCGTTGACGATCTCCAAATGGACGCAGCAGCAGCAGGCCATCTTGCTCACAACCGAGAGGCCTACAGGAGTGCTGTTTGGGAGGCAAAGTTCCGCAAGGGACATGCAAATGAATGAATGAATATGGCGTTTTTCAAGATTTACATAAAGTAATGCTGTCTTTCAAGATTTACACGAAACTTTTTTTTAAAATTAAGTTTATTTGTGTAACAGTTACAAATCATGTGAAAATGACGTGAGCTGAGTATGACTGCCCGTGAAGTGAAATAATGAAATGGTGGGCTTTAACAAAACATGAGATGATAGTGATTTGCATGATAGGTACATCTGAGTTTGACATTTGACTACAATGAGGTTGGGGGGGGTGGTACATAAGTTTCATGTCGTTGTGAAAGAAAAAAAAAACAAATGACGTCAATATTTAAAATAGTTGTTCAAAGTTTGAGCTGATATTCTGGACTCAGTCTGCCCGACGGCCATCGTCACTCTTTTCAGAGGCGCGCCGCGTCTGATGAGAGATTAAGGGGAAGGAAGGTACATAAAGAAAACTTTAGGGGACAATAGATACAAGCGATATGTTTCCCCATCTTGTTTAGACAAGGAAAGAAAAACATAGGGGGAGTTTGTACAGAGTCTCGAGAGGATTTGGATTAGCCCGAGGATAGGCACAAAGGAGACACTTGGCGAAGAGAGACGCGTGTCATGCCATAGTTTTGTTTCTATTGTGTGGTAATGTTATGATAAATCTGGGCTGTCAAGTTTTCTATGGATAAGTAAGAGTGCTATGAAGATGAATGTGATCTGCGATGAGATTTACAATGCAATGATGGAAGTGTTGGTGAAAAATCATGATAAGCCACCTTTTTTTTTTCAAAAATTTGTACATGACAGTTTCCTGCATAAATTGGACCTAATAATTATGATCAGACAATGTATTATGAATATGAAGTTGGTCTGCGGTGTGTTTTACAATGCCATGATGGGAGTATTGGTGAAGATACAATGTAACAAAGGTTGTGTCTAAATATATTTTACACAGAAAGAAATTGATAAGACAGGGACTGGTTGTAGCCCGGGGCGGTTGCCACTCATAAGGTGACACGCCTAAGTGGATTATGCAAGCTGACCTGGAAGCTGGGTGATAGATGTGGCTTCTATTGGTAGTCTTAGGATTAAGATTAGAAGGATATTATATAGTGAATTATCGGAGTGAGAGATTCCCTAGGGTTCTCTTAACACATCTAACAGCGAACATCAAAACTAAATACTAATTGAAATCCGTATCAATTTTTGTTGGAAGATGTACGGAAAAATTTCTTTTGTAAAAAAAAAAATCTGTTTTCAAACATGGCCTTATTCCTGCATGACCAAACAAGATATCTAAACTCTCCAAGGAGGATGATGGACTGTGTATGGTTAACTGTTTCTGTTTGAGGGATGGTGTTCAACATGATTGCTCTAAACATGTCTACTTTCTCTGTTGTTCTTGTTGCTATCTCTTGAGTCAACAGTTTTAAAGCTAAAGAAACAGTTTTGCACTCAGAGTAGATGTGTTCTTCTGTTTCTTCTGTTTGTTCTACATAGTCTACATCTGATAAGTCTGTTGGATCTGCGGGCGACTCCTTGTGTGGTCGGTGTTATGTTGAACAATAGTCTGTATGTTATCTCTCGTGGACTTGGCGTGATTCCTTTCTTGTGTAGGTTTTGAAATGATTGTGTGTAGTCAGTGATGAAGTATTTGTATCCTCTCTTTATTCTGTCCTGTAATGGTGGCTCTTGTTCCCTGACCAGATATCTGTAGATGTCTGATGTTTTCATGTGCATTAAATGTTCATGTCCAGTTACACTTTGTATGCATTGTCTGTAGAAGAGCGGTATAGTGCCAAAGTGATGGGGATGTGCGTTGTTTAATTTGTTAAGTTTGGTTAGCCTCAGCCCAACGTAGCAGTGGGCTAGTGTGTGTTTGTGTGGCTGTTGGACGAATTGTCCCACATATTTAATCCTGAGTGCCTGGATCTTTGTTGTTATGTCTTGTAGGGAGATGCCTCCTCTTTTTTTGTCTTGCATCAAGGTTTTTCATTGTATGCTGTGTACTGTGTGTCGGAAAATAAAGTCGCTAATCATTGAATTTATTTCTTTAAGTGACTGTTTAGGCAAGGGAAAGATGTTTGCGGTGTATATGTTGTGGTATGAGGCAGGTGTTGACTGCGACACTTCTGCCGAATATGGTGGTGGTTTTATATTTGTATATTTCCAGTCTATTTTTAAAAAAATTATATTTCGCCATCTTGCTTTGACGTTATTTGAAGGCGTAGCTGTAAATAAAATTCCGTATATTTTAATGTTGTTGACTTGTATTAAGGTGAATAGGAAGTCTGTTTTGTTGACCCATTTGCCTAAACCCATTATGTGTGATTTGTGAATGTTTATCTTGGCCCCGCTGCCTTGTCCGAACTCTGTAAATGTGTCTAGTATATTCCTGATAGAGGATATAGTGGAAGGGAAGAAGATTGTGTCGTCAGCGTAGGCCAACAACTTTTTCTCTCCCATCCCAGGAATAAAGATTCCTTTGACTAGTGTCTCCCGCCTGATTCTCACCAAGAGTGGCTCTAGAGTTAGTACGTACAACAGGGGTGAGAGTGGGCAGCCCTGACGTACAGATCTGGTTAACAATATTGGAACTTTTTCTCTCCCATCCCAGGAATAAAGATTCCTTTGACTAGTGTCTCCTGCCTGATTCTCACCAGGAGTGGCTCTAGAGTTAGTACGTACAACAGGGGTGAGAGTGGGTAGCCCTGACGTACAGATCTGGTTAACAGTATTGGTTCACTTAGGGTGTGGTTTATTAAAATTCTGCTTTCTGGTTTGTTTATATAGAATTTTGATCCAGTCTCTAATATAGTTCCCAAGATTACATTTGAACAAAGTTTTCTGGAGGAAGGAATGTGAAACTTTCTCTTGGTCCAGTGATAAGATTGCTGACTGGCTGTTCTTGTCGTGAGAGTACTGAATAACATCTCTCAGGAAATGTAAATGCCTGTTTATGTTTCTGTCGGTGGCACTGCATTGCTGGTCTTCGTGTACAAGTGTATGCATGACGGGTTTGAGTTTCATAGTTAGGGATTTTGCTAGGATTTTGTAGTCTACGTTGAGTAATGAGATAGGTCTCTAGTTCGTCACTTGGGTTGTGTCTGCGTTGTTTTTCTTTACACGAAACTTTCTTTATGATGTACGTGAAGCATATGCTGTCTTTTAAGACCTGCATAGAATATATACCGTCTTTTAAAACTTACACAAAATATATGTTGTCTTTTAAGACTTACACGAAGTATATGCTGTTTTGTAAGACTTACACAAAGTATCTGCTGTTTTTGTAAGACTTACACAGAGTATATGCTGTTCTCTAAGACTCACAAAGAGTATATGCTGTCTTTAAAATAAATTATTTTCTTAAAATTATCTCCCTTTTCCTTCATAACGTTGTCCCTATGCAGTATGTGAGTGTGTCTGTCTGTATGTGTATGTGTTTTTGTTTTTCTTTCTTTCTTTCTATCGCCCCAGGAAAATTGGTGGGGAATCTAGCCATATGAACTCAGTCTACAAAGATTTATCATTAGTCATTAACTTTCTAAAATATCCAGGTTGCTACTGAATTCATTACTGAATTTTTGTACGCATTTTTTCTTACACCTACAGATACACCTCTTCAACTCTTGATGGTAATCCACTGGAGAGTCCACCTCTAGAAGTCTGCCGAATGGGGCCAGAGGCTATAGAGAGATTCCAGGGTACTGGACCCAGTATTGATGCAGAGAAGCAAGATGTGGAAGAAATAAGAGAAAATGAGAGAAACAGGACTAGGACAGACTCTTTAGCTAGCGGGAGTCTTCAGGACCAAGGGTCTGATGAGAGTCTTACACTGAGAGACAGATCGGAGACAGATGACAAAAGATCTTCGTCTCCAGTTAGTCCGAAAAATGTTATTATGACACGTCCTCAACTGGCTTCGCATAAAAGGAATAAATAATTCAGGATATGAAGCAGACCTGGAGGAGACACAATAAACTGAATAAATATTAAACATTATTTAAGAATGTGAGATGATGTGTGTCAATGATGAAATTAAAATGACGGATAGAAGGCAGGAAAAAAAGAAACAAAATATAAACCGGAAAATGATACGACTGAAAACGATATGTTAATTTTATTTGAAAGAAAAATAAGAGGTTGTCAATGGTTTTAGTGTAACCTGAAGTAATTTGGAAACAGTATGAAAGAAAGCAAAATCCACACATGCATGCAGTGTTCAAAAAAGATAAAATTATTACTTAACTAAATCAAACAGTGTGAGCAAAAGAAATAATGCCATAGAATATGAAAATGTATAAACTAGGAAAAAAAGGAGGAACAGCTTTATTACTTAACACTACAAAGTTGTGACGTTTCGGCGTGAGCCTTAATCGTACAAACACAAATAGGACGAAGAATTAGAGAGAGGAGATAAAGTATAGATTCACATGATTCCTATGTTTTAAAAAAGTAATAAATAAAATGAATAAAGCACTTAGCTTGAAAAAAGCTTGAAAGTTTCCAATTGTTTCAAGCTAAGTGAAATCTATTCATTTAACGAAACGTCACAACTGTGTGGTCTTTAAATAATAAAGCTGCTCCTACTTTTTTCCTAGTTTATACATTTTAGTATCACAGCTTTACTGCAGTGCTTCGTTTATAGGTATATACTTATACACTAATTATTCTGTGTTACAATATGAAAATATGCCTGTGATTTAAAAAGTTCAATTAAAAAATGAAACGAAACAAAACAAGAATGCAACCATTCTTTCGAACATTAGTTCGTGGGGACACAGCATTACCATGGAAACTAATGCTGCAAATGTCCCGCCTTTCTATAGAAAAGTGTTGACAGTCGTACACAGCTCAGGAGACAGTACAGCATGATGTAGATGCAGTTAAAATACAGTTAAGCGCCGGCTTACGACCAGCATTTGGGATCAACCATCAGGCTGTTAGTCGCTTTAGTCGTAGGTCGGCCGTATCAGACACTAAGAGCAGGTCGCTGCTGTAACATGTTACAAGATGAATAGACATGTTTACCATCATTTAAAAAAAACTAACAGAATGTAAATTTGCACAATAATTATATGGAAATTCTGCTACTCTCCTCCTCCTCCTTCTTCTTCTACTACTACTACTACTACTGCTGCTACTACTACTACTGCTGCTACTACTACTACTACTACTACTACTACTACTACTACTACTACTGCTGCTGCTGCTGCTACTACTGCTACTACTACTGCTGCTGCTACTACTACTACTACTACTACTACTACTACTACTACTACTACTACTGCTACTACAACTACTACTACTACTACTACTACTACTACTACTACTACTTTCTGAGTCAGTGAGGTTCATTGCTGCAGATAAAGTTCGTCACCATTCCTCTCTACTTCTAGTATTCTATCTCCTGTTGCTGATACCAATTTCCCTTATATCATTTGTATGGACATTTATCACAGAATATGAATCTCTCTCTCTCTCTCTCTCTCTCTCTCTCTCTCTCTCTGACACACACACACCCACAATAAAGAATCATATTGCAACAATCATTTTTCAACATACATGAAAATATACATGCACGTCCATATGCATACATAAGAGGTCCACTACTGTACTATAACTTAAACACGTACAGTTTAGTACATGCACGCCTGACAGTATCATCGCAACATTAAACGTAATACGTAGAGTTTCAGTGGCTGATTTTCCCTTTTTTTTTTTTTCTCAGTGATATCTCGATTGTTAACTACGAAGGGCCGTAACTTTGTCGGCCTTAAGTCTGCGCATGACTATATATAAAACCTACCAGCTCTTGTATTCACCGTGAACAACACGTACTTTTTTACACATTTAAAAATAACTGACATTTTACAACGTTTAATCATAAATCTGTTTAGATTTTCTAAACAAATAATTTTTTTTTTTTTCAAATTCAAGAATGCTTCATTTTCCCCTCCATGACTGCAAATCCAGGGGGAAACAATCAAACTGGACTCATAACTGAAGAAAAGAAGTGCCCTTACATAAAGTCCATGTTTTTGGTCACAGGGTTATTACCCTTTATGCTTCGTAGTTGTCTGTCTTTGTATATTTTGTGCGGTGTTCTGAAAGTATGAGTGTTCTGGAACTTAGTAATATAATATGCAGCTTCACTGATGCGAAGTTGAAGGATTTGCAGAAGATTTTTCTTCCTTTTGTCTTTCCGAGCTTCTTCTTCGTCTTCTTCTTCGACGTTGGCTCAGATAACACCACCAGTCTCTTTGACAAATGAGGCAGCTCGTCTCTGGTTTTCAGATTACGTTTTGGATGCTGCTTTATATACAGTATTTATCTTTTATATATGACTTGGCCTGTTCTAAGCTGTTGTTCTTTTTTTTTTCATACGTTGAGCTTCTTTGTGAGTTTAGAGTTATCTCTTTATGTAAATAAAGTTAACCACATAATAAAAACTGAAGCATGCTATCAAAAATATCATCTTCTACATTATATTTTATTTATTATATATTCCACAGTTGCTTATTTTGTAAATACATTGTACTGTGTCCCATTGTTTATCGTTTCAGGTGAAACCATGAGTATATAAGGATAACTGACATAAGACCAGGCTGGATTCTGATTATAAATCTTATTTTTATCTGATATTAATGTTTTGCAATATGACCAAATATAGGGGGAAAAACCTGATCATTATCCTGATATATATATATTTTATGATAGCTTTTCGTGGCAGTTTTATGATCTTTTGTCACGTATGCAAGATGCTGCTTCATCAAAAAATGATTTAGGTTCTATTTGTCCGTAAAAATATATTTTATTGTATATTTTTATGGATTTTTTAAAACTGCGCCACTACTATTGTCTGTTCTGTTTCATTAATTTACCACCTTCACTACCACTATCACTACCACCATCATTACCACCATAAACATCACTACCATTAGCACTACCACTAATATTACAACTGTAATACTATTTCCACTGCTGCTTGCTGGTTTCATAGTAACAACACAATCAGAAATATCTTATAATGCACCATAATCACCACAGCAAGATATTTAGAGCAAAACACATCGAGGAATGAATCGATGATTAAAAAAAAATTTTAATTCTTCTTCTTCTTCGTCTTCTTCTTCACTCGCCTTCAGAAGGGCTTTGCTTGCGTTGTGTTACCTTTGTGCGCCTTGCGTCCCAACACATCAGACTTCTGCTGGGCATATTTTTAAGACTGGATTCAGCTTCAAATGTTGATTCTTATTTACTTGATCAGGCTACTGTTTCCAGAGTGCATCGCTGAGGAGGAATGTGGATCTTGCTTCCCAGTCGTTGTTGTTGTTGTTGTTGGCCAATCCTGATGCGAGGAGTTAGCTACGGGCCTGGCCACATTAGTTATTAGCTTGAGTGTTATGTCTTTATGTTGCATAACCCATTTGTTGAGGCTGGTCGAACTTTCAGGAAGCGAGGCTGCTCAATGACAGAGGGTATAGGATCAGGACTGTCTTCTCTCACCCTTCCTTACCAAATCAAACTCACGTCGAGAAGATCAGCAACCGGCGCAGTGTTGTTTACAGCAACAGAGTTGAGGGTTTAACAGTTTAAAGTTGTTTACAGCAACAGAGTTGAGAGTTTAACAGTTTAAAGTTGTTTACAGCAACAGAGTTGAGGGCTTAACAGTTTAAAGTTGTTTCCAGCAACAGAGTTGAGGGCTTAACAGTTTAAAGTTGTTTACAGCAACAGAGTTGAGGGTTTAACAGTTTAAAGTTGTTTACAGCAACAGAGTTGAGGGCTTAACAGTTTAAAGCTGTTTACAGCAACAGAGTTGAGGGCTTAACAGTTTAAAGCTGTTTACAGCAACAGAGTTGAGGGCTTAACAGTTTAAAGCTGTTTACAGCAACAGAGTTGAGGGCTTAACAGTTTAAAGTTGTTTACAGCAACAGAGTTGAGGGCTTAACAGTTTAAAGCTGTTTACAGCAACAGAGTTGAGGGCTTAACAGTTTAAAGCTGTTTACAGCAACAGAGTTGAGGGCTTAACAGTTTAAAGCTGTTTACAGCAACAGAGTTGAGGGCTTAACAGTTTAAAGCTGTTTACAGCAACATAGTTGAGGGCTTAACAGTTTAAAGCTGTTTACAGCAACAGAGTTGAGGGCTTAACAGTTTAGAGCTGTTTACAGCAACAGAGTTGAGGGCTTAACAGTTTAGAGCTGTTTACAGCAACAGAGTTGAAGGCTTAACAGTTTAGAGTTGTTTACAGCAACAGAGTTGAGGGTTTAACAGTTTAAAGTTGTTTACAGCAACAGAGTTGAGGGTTTAACAGTTTAGAGCTGTTTACAGCAACAGAGTTGAGGGCTTAACAGTTTAGAGCTGTTTACAGCAACAGAGTTGAAGGCTTAACAGTTTAGAGTTGTTTACAGCAACAGAGTTGAGGGTTTAACAGTTTAAAGTTGTTTACAGCAACAGAGTTGAGGGTTTAACAATTTACAGTTGTTTACAGCAGTAGAATGAGGTCTAACATTTTAATGTTGTTTACAGCAACAGAGTTGAGGGTTTAACAGTTTACAGCTGTCTACAGCAACAGAGTGAAGGTTTAACCGTTTACAGTTGTTTACAGTAACATAATTGAGGGTTTAACAGCTTACAGTTGCAGTTCAGTGTATCGTCTAAAAGAAATAAGGCAGTCCCACATTGAAACACAAGTCATCCTGGAATCCCATAGTTCCAGGGTCGGCTCTAGCGACATTGCATATGCACTTGCTCGGAGTGGAAAGTTTTGGATGGCGGGAAAATGAGGAAAGTGGGATGGAGTGAAGAAAAATAATACGAAAATAAATTATTTTTTAAAAAATATTTTCATGTATTATTGACCACGTTTTACTTGTGGCCCGGTCATATTTTATCTTGTGAAAAAGATTAGATATGATCTGATTTATCTCTTAAATATTAAATTAAATATAAGATTATCGTTATAGACTGCACTCCATATATAAGTCATACTGAACAATTAACACAGTTTTCAAGATTCGTTAATGCAGACCAAGTGATATCAGTATTCATGAGCATTTTCTTTGGTTTCATTCCTGTAGAAGTCACTACACGCTCAGTGTTAACTGAATGTATTCTCTACAAGCTCAGTGTCAACTGAATGTATTCTCTACAGGCTGAGTGTCAACTGAATGTATTCTCTACAGGCTGAGTGTTAACTGAATGTATTCTTAGAAAATTATCAGATCTGAATATTTCATAACTGAATGTATTCTTAGAAAATTATCAGATCTGAATATTTCATAACTGAATGTATTCTTAGAAAATTATCAGACATGAATATTTCATAACTGAATGTATTCTTAGAAAATTATCAGACATGAATATTTCATAACTGAATGTATTCTTATAAAATTATCAGACATGAATATTTCATAACTGAATGTATTCTTGGAAAATTATCAGACATGAATATTTCATAACTGCATGTATTCTTGGAAAATTATCAGACATGAATATTTCAATCTCAGGCATGCATGCATGACCATGGTTACAACAGTAGATCAAATATGACAAGAAAACATTCAGGAGTTCAACAACGCGTTAGAGACATGAATCCGCGAGGGTTTTTTTTTTCTTTTTCTATCCCTTGTTCTCATTCTCTCAACTTAGTTGTCAATGATGCCGCAATCTCATCTAGAGAAGAAATTTTATTTTTATAAATAAAAGTAATAGAAATTGTATGTCTGGAAAACCCTTATTAAAATATTACAGCTCTTTGTTCTCAAGCCGTTAAGCACATCCCGCTGGGAATCTAGAATCGAGGCAATTCACCCTTAAAGATATTCTGTTGAGGAATTTTATGATGTTTTGATAGAAGTTGTTGATAATGAGTCAGTAGGCAAACTGACAAGTCATGAAAGACTTGCCCTGAAACTCACACATTTGAAATGTGTATGCCTTGATATGGCACTATGTTTTAAATTAGGGAACAATTTTTTTATAAATAGGAAACTACGAGGTTTTGGTACGGTAAAGTAAGAGAACAAATATTGTAGGATTAAACCTCGAAAAAATCGTAGACAAAGCACTTTAGTGAGACGTGAGAGAAAGAAAAATCACAAGAGAATTACCTGGGATTCGAACACGGACTCCGGTAGGACGAGCAGCCGTCTAGCCACGAGAGAACAGCGTACTATCGACTTAGCCCGAGAGAACAGCGTACTATCGACTTAGCCCCTTTTGGGGTGTAGTTGGCTAAGTCGATAGTACGCTGTTCTCTCGTGGCTAGACGGCTGCTCGTCCTACAGGAGTCCGTGTTCGAATCCCAGGTAATTCTCTTGTGATTTTTCTTTCTCTCACGTCTCACTAAAGTGCTTTGTCTACGATTTTTTCGAGGTTTAATCCTACAATATTTGTTCTCTTACTTTATGTTTTAAATTAATGTTGCTAGTAAACTTATTGATGCTGAAGAATGGCCGAAACTCGACTGGAAAGGCTTGTCATGGTTTCGTTAGAGATTTAAATTTTTTTTTCAAAAATTAGATTATACTGATTTTGTGAATGTCCAAGTACGGAAACTCTCTTTCTAAACGCCAGTGCAAGGAAACTTTCTTTCTAAATGCTAGATAAATTTATCTGAGATAACACAAGTGCAAATAACGCGAAGACATGCGCCGAAAATTGAAACATAAGCAAAACATTGTTTGTAGTTTAAAAGCTCCTCGTTATACAAGTGATGAGCAATACGATGATATAATATGCCCACATTCATTTCTTTTAATTGTGTCTCATTTTACATTAAGTTTATCGTTTATATTATGATTTTTTTGTCATTAATTTATAAGTTGTTATTAATGCTATTTAAAATTTTAGAGATGCTAGGGCGCCAAGGGAAGAGACGGGGAGGCAAAATCGGTGGTCAACTGGAGTTTGTGCACATCTCCACACTGCCTTTCCTGGACTGGTACGAACGTTTGCCATGTCTGTTTTCTCTGTTCGTAAAGTTTTGGTTACACTCGTGGAATGTTCTCTGGTCATGTTACTGGTTGCGTGTGCGCGCACATTTCAGTCAGATTGATCTTGAGCTTGTTGGATAGAAGCAACAAATTTCAAAATCGGAGAAAAGTATCTTCTCAGCCCCTCCCCTCCCCAACAACCTCGATGTGCAAGAAACAATTTGATTAATGATACATTATCTAGAGGACGCTGATTAAAACTAGAACTGATGACATCACTTTCCGGTGAATAGTGGAGATTTGTCCTCATATCATCTGGTGCTGTCTTTCTGAGCTGAAATATGATCATAGGACCTCCATTTCGCCTTCACTTATCATAACACCGTAACTTTTCAGTCGGGTTCATAACGGTACCCATTATTGTCATCCTCGTACTCTTTTGTTCGGGGTTTTCATTCCCCATAAGGTTTGTTGTATGAACGTATATCATTAATAAAGAGAACTCTCCCAAAGACCAACCCCGCGTCATCATCGCGGGAGATGGTAACAGTCAAAATAAGGTATTGCTGGGTTGTGGGAAGGAAGTATGGTGTGGGTTTATCCCACGACTCGGCTACGCCAGCCATGAAGGCCAACCTGGATCACCCCGAAAACGACTGACTAAAGAGTCTCTGATGAAGCTGCGACCGGCCTAGCAAGCCAACAGTGTATGTTCTCTTGCTACATATTTAAGACAGTGTATGTTCTCTTGCTACATATTTAAGAAAGAAGATAAAACATCACTGAAACGCCAGTTGCATCTCCCCTTGACACCTCCCGTTACAATAAGAAAGGTAAAATATGTAATAATAGAGAGAAACCTCCAGTGTTACAATAAGAAAGGTAAAATAAGTAATATGAGAGAACAACCTCTAGTGTTACGAGAAGAAAGGTAAAACAAGTAATAAGAGTGAGCAACCTCCAGTGTTACAAGAAGAATAGTAAAATAAGTAATAAGAGTGAGAAACCTCCAGTGTTACACACGCAGCAGACGCACTAACAATCATTCTCAAATGTTACACACACAGCAGGCGCACTAACAATCATTCTCCAATGTTAACATACACAGCTAACACACATGATTATTTATATCTTAAAACACTTTTTTTTAAAAGTAGACGTCATTTGTTTGTAAAAATTCCGGACCATTTTTTTGTTGTTGAGAATCTTCTCTCATTGCTGGTTCTACCAGTTTCTGATTGGTAATACAGGCCAGTGATTCCCAACATGTGTTTCATGGACCACAAGTAAGCCCACGACGTGTCATCAGGCCATTACGCTATCGATTTAGAATCAGCTTGCGACACCGGAAAAGCTTCTCAAAAAGAAAGAGAGAACAAGGTGTCGTATTCGTCTCTGCAGGGATCACGGGGGAAGTCACATTGACATCCTAGATCCATAACAGGTACATTCATAAATATAGTATAAAAAATCACACTACACATAACAACAGGTGTGGTGGGACTTTTCGCCCTCCCTGTATAAAAAAAAAAGATAATTAAGGGTTTATGGCATTTTAGTATTATATGCAAGCTGGTTATCAGCAACTTCTTCTTCTGCGTTCGCTCAGACATCGACACCAATCTCTCTCTCACAAGTGCGCCAGTTCGTCTCAGGTTTTCAGCATCACCAGAGAGCTTCTCTTGTAGAGGGCTGGGGTCTGGTCAGGTCCTTTGCCTGAGTGGGTTGTGTAGCTGGCAGCTCTGGAGGATGTGATGTGGGTGTCTGTTGTTCTTTGCCGCAGACGCATGGTTATGGCAATTTTCAGCTTCTGGTATAGATGGTGTCTCAGCCCGTCCTGTTCTTAGACGGAAGATTATCATTTGGTCATTTCTTGAGAGTTTATATTATTCATCATCCGTTTTCGTTGTGGGGGTGTTGTTTTGTCCATTTGTCTTTATATATGGCCTTTAGTCTGTTTTCTCATATGTTGTGCTTCTATCAGTTGCATTCTTCCTCCCTCTTTTGCCGGTCTGCCTGCCTCTTCATTTCCTTGGATGTCACTGTGGGGGTGGGGGGGGGGGTATCCACTGTATGACTGCTTTATTGAATGTTGCGCTTGCTAGTGATAGGGCCTCTGTCAGGCTGCTCAGGTCTTTAACGTTTTGGTGTTTCTGTGCCTATATTTCGGGCTGTGAATCAACTTACATGTTGTTGTAAAAGTGGTCCTTGCATGTGTGATATAGGCAGGATCAATATGAGAAAGACAGAAGAGAAGAGAAGAGAAGAGAAGAGAAGAAAACTAGCTTACAAAACTCCACCTAGAGACCTTGCCCACAGATGCAGCATGTCCGTGTTGTTAGCTCGTATCTTTATATTTGTATCTTCTGTCTACAATATTGTCTAGCTAGTAATATACAGTACATCGAAAACTGGGGGCCTGGTTGGCAAGTGCTTCGGCCCTAGGTCTTCAAATCCCAAACAGTAGAGACTTTTTTTTTTCTGGTGAATCATCACATCAAAAAAAAAAAAAAGGCGACGGGGTCCACCCAACCTCTAAAAAACGGGTACCAGAGAAATCTGGGAAGGTAAATGTGGCCAGGTGTGATGCTGGCAACATTACACTTTCATGTGCCAATGGTCTTTGGAAATACAGGTCTAACACGTAACTCCAATATGTCTTTGGCATGGAGACGGGGATTCTACATTTACATCGAAAGCTAGTCTGAGATTTGGTGGATCTCAATATCCTAATCATTCAACTGCGCCCCCCCCCCCCAAAAAAAAAAAAAAAAATCGTACAGTACATATCCAATCATCAATCATCCAGAATTTTTTCACAATTGTTCAAATTCCTGCTTAGAAAAAAAAATTCAACCCCCCCCCCCCCAACAAACTTTGACATCCTTCTCTAGGGAGCCACCTACCTACCAGCTGAGAATCACTGGTTCGGATAAAAACAAACCTGGCATCGATAAGACAATGGAAGCGTCTTGGCGTGAGTACACAACCCAGACACAAACCAACTCAGCACGTTCGTTCATGCCGATCTCATTGTTTTATACCTCTCCCTAACTTTTTTTTTTACAACATTCGCCAAGTTATAATGCACCAAACAACAATTCTAATTTTAAATGTTATCCCACATTATCTTTCCACTGCAACTAAAACACATCAACAGTAGTTTTCAGTTTATGAGACCTCGGTGCTTGGCGTCGTTAACCATGTGGCCGAAATGGCGTATTTTGTACTTGGGGATATTTTTTAAAATATTATTTTCAATTTTATTTTAAATATACGATATGATATAAGCAAGTATCATAATTTCTACAAACAAAGAAATATTTATTTATGTGGTTAAAAAAAAGCCTACTAACACCAACGTGTACAAACAACTTAGAGAGTAAGGCGGCTTTTTGAAAGTTGCATTGTGGGAAAATTCGGGCGCCATCTTTATTACTACATTGTTTTGGGGCATGCGAGTTACAAACGGCCGTGTTCTATCAAGCTACATTAGTTCTGAACGTTGCAGAGTGAATTGCATTTGTGCAAACGTGTGTGGAATATATAACACATTTCTTGCGGAACAGCGCCAGATTCCGAGCTGCAACACCAGAAAGAAAGAAAACAAACAAAAAAAAAGCGCTGTCATCAGTCCGGTAATCAGCGTAGTCCGACAACAGTTGCACTTACCGGTTTTCTCGTTTTGGACCATAAAGTAAGCAATAACTAGAGTGCTAATTTGAAAATAAATAATAACTGATCCATACATTTTTAATTTTAACACACACTGATTTTACTTAATGGCTGTTCTCGTTATTCAGAAATTCGTCTCAGAAAAACAAGTTTGATGGTATGGTCGTTATTTATACGTTCGCCTTGTGCAGAAAATTAAACTAAATACCAAACATATACATTAGACGTCAGTGTCATATATTTGGCGTGTGACTGGAGAAGAAAATGAATAATTGGGCACAGAGGTGTTTTTTTTAAAACATATTCGTGATTGAAAATAAGCAGCATGACATCAGCTGTAAATAAATATAAATCTTCAGAACTATCGGCAACTTTCATCATGTGCACTTGGTCAGTATGTTCCTGACCGTAATTAAATCTTTCAAACCATCTGTATCATTGTTCTCCACTTTTGTCTTTACCCTGTCCTTCAGGGGTGGTCTTCTGTATACATTTATGTATTTTGATAGGTCTAAAATAGTTTGTGTGGTCTTATGTTTTTTATATGGTTCAAAAAAGATAGAAAGAGTGAGGAGAAACATGAGTGGCAGAAAGTAAGATGAGTGTGTAAATGAAGAACATACAGCAGTCTAATATTTTGACAAATGCCTGTGTCAAGGACAACACACAGAAACAACCAGATAAATACATGAAAAAAAAAGAATGAAAAAATAAAGCTTAACTCTTTGGTATCTTCCACATAAGCATTTTATGCCCAGCTTTCTTATGAGGATATCAAAGAGTTAAATTTGATTAACTTGTTTCCACTCATTTCCCTCACCCTGTAAATCTTTGTGTAAAAGTTAACCATATATCTTTGTCTGCCTTTATTACAAGTACCAGTTTTAGTGCAGTCTTCATTTCTGTTTTTCTCTGTCACAGTATCTCCGTGGTTCTGTACTTAAAGAGCAGTGACAAGTGCAGAAAACATCTCACCATTCGTGGTTAAAAGTTTGTCCTTGGGAATTAACTGTTGGTTAATGTAGCCTTTGGTTTAGTAATACTGTACATTGTTATTTGGAACATTAATTGTGTAGATAAGAGTTAGCCTCCCAAAAAAATCATGATGTTATTTGATGAAGCAGTGTGGACCACAACTAGGAGATAAGAGACACCTGCAGGAAAGGGGGGGGGGGAATAAAGGAATCTTGCAGTACAGACACGGTGTGTTGCTACTCTGGGTCAGTCATTTCATCCTTATGTTGGTATAAGAAGCCAAAAGAAACTACTGGATATCTTATATAAATAGATGACATCTGCTAGCTTCAGTGCTGACTTGTAAGGCACAAATAAACAGTACTTACAGCAAAAATGCAGGCGTTAACATTGTCTTAGAATCAGGTACATTGTGGTGGAAAAAAAATCATGCTAGTTTTTGGCATATCTGTGCCAGGAACCTACCTAATTTTCAGAATATCCATGCCCTTGCAACAAAAATGTGTTCTTATGTACAGCAGGTGTCTGTATAGATTTTAGAATATCTAGGTCTTTACAACAGAAATATGAACTTGTCTGCATCAGGTGTGGCCTACATAATTTGCAGAATATCTGGGCAACTGCAACAAAAATATGAGCAAAATAATTGGACATGCCACCCAGTCACTTGCATTATAACCAGGAGTGGAAAAAGGCAGTGGACTTAAATGAAACATCAGCATCCAATATACAGTACATTAGTTCTGCTAAAACTTGATCATGTTGTGAAAAAAAAAATGTATATGTGCAGTTATCTAGGTGAACAGGTGTTTGTAATGTCTGATCTGTATTGTAATGTCTGATTTATGTGGTGTTTGTAATCAGTGATGTACACTTTTTTTTTGTTTCAATCTTTAACTTTTTTTTTTTTTTGCTTCTGAATTAATATGCATGCTTTATCAGAATATGTTTTGATGAGAAATTTTGGTACAAAGAAACTGGAAGGAAGTTGCTCTGTGATTGAAAAAAAATGCAAATTTGATTAGAAGTATGCTAAATTTTATTTAGACTGCCTAAATATAGCTCTGTGCATTGATTTGTGTAGGTGTACCAGTATTGTTTTGTGATGACAGATTTTATTATTGATTTCTTTTCAGCAGATCATCAGATTTTGGAAAACTGTCACCACAAAATATTTGCGGAAGGAAGGAAGGGCTCTCTTTTTTTTTTTGTTTCAAGAGATCGATTATCCCAGTTTTCTCATATCATGAATATCACCGTTGTGGGAAGAAGCATTGCCATGTGTGTTTCTACAAGACAGTAGATGTATATGGTGGCATGAGTTTATCATATCAGATGTGGACATTTTGAACATTATTTTGTGTACTTTTTTTTCCCCGGTATCCAGACATGTAATTTATACATACTCTTTTATTTCAAACTTCTGGAGATTTCTGTGCTATTCAAAGAGGATAAGCATTTGACAAGATGAGTCAGTAGCAGCGGTTTGTTACTGCTACTTAGACTGTGGCCTCGCACAGGATAGTAATATGTTCCAGTGTTGTTATGGAAAAGTATGCAGTATTTATGTTCTCCGCAGTCATTGTGAGTTCAGATTGTCACTGATGAGGAGTGCTGCTGTAGAGGTTACTAAGATGATGGACATGTTGTAGCACAAGGAATAAGAAATTTTTTTTTTTTTTCTTCACAATTTTAACTGTTCCATAACTAAAATTCACTCTCAACATATCATATTCTTTTTTTTCTTCTTGTTGTTGTAAATAAGCTGTACAGCTTGCAGAGAAGTGACCTTTGTTAAATGTTATTTTCCAAGTGCCTACACATTGTTATGTAATACCCGGAAGCTGAATGATTTGCAAGAATCATCTTATGTAGTAGCGAGAAGCTGAATAACTGCAAAAATCACCATATGTAATAGTGAGAAGCTGAATAGCTGCAAGAATCATCTTCATATACTCATCCTTCAAGTAACCATTTGGAGGCAGTTCTTTTGTAACCAGCTTGGTGATTGTTGTTTTTTTTCCCTCATATTTTAAGGTGAGTTGCTTCATTTCATAACTTTCATAATGTGATATTTAATTATGGAGGTAACGTCCTGTATTTCAGATATATAATTATAGAGGTAGTGTTGTCAAGTTTTTCAGATATGGAGGTAAAAAGGGGATGAAGCGTTAGAGATCTCATTATGCTGGGCCGTCGGCATATGAGGTAGAGTGGCCAGTTCCTTTCCTCCCCAGATTTTCTCTGGTACCCATTTTACAAGGCTGGGTCGACCTCAGGGGCCGTATTGGTGGGGGGAAAAAACCCTGGTCAGCTGATTCCAACCCCCGACCATTCAATTACTAGACAAGTGCTCTAACCACTACCCTAGCAGGACCCCAGATATAGAGGTAACATCAGGTATTTCAGATATATAATTATTGAGGGTACTGATCATTTTCTTCACAGATTTGTTCAAAATCTCTCTCTCTCTCTGAACCGTAAGTGCCCAGGGCATATGGGGCTTATGCAAGGGTTTTCCACAAATGCCTGTCCTTTGCCTTTTTTCCTGCTCTTGCCCAGGTGACCCCTCTATTGCTCAACATCCTCTCTGTTCTTCTCCATGTCTTTTTTGGTTTACCCTTACTTCTGTTCCCTTGTGGTGTCTATCTTAGTGCTGTTTTTGGTAGTGAGTTGTCAGTCATTTGGAGCAGTGTCCCAACCATCGCCAGCGACTTTCCTTAATAATTGCTGTCTGTGGCTTCGTCTGCAGTTCTGCCTACAAGATGTTATTTCTTATAGTGTTTGGCCAAATTATTTTTCTAATTCTTCGTAAACATTTAGTCTGGAAAGAATTCAACTTGTTTTCTATGGTTTTGGTGATTTTCCAGCATTCACTTCCATAGAGTAGTACACTTAGAACATTACTCTTACATATCCTGATTTTTGTATTCATGCTTAGTTTTTTTTTATTTCCATATAGTCTGCAGCATTGCAAAAGCCTGATTTGCTCTAGTAAGTCTGCTGTTGATGTCCTCTGTGCTGTCTCCATTTTCTACTACTCTACTGCCAGGATATACAAATTCGTTGACCTCCTCCACTAACTTGCTGTCTACTCTGAGTACATTTCTGTTGTTCACATTTTGCTTCATTAACTTTATCTTTCCTACGTTGATCTTTAGTTCTGTGTTTGCATTTTGTGTTAGCTTGTTTATTTTATCTTGCATATCTTTGCGGCTGCTTGATAGTAGACAAATGTCGTCCGCAAAGTCAAGGTCCTCCAGCACTATTTCAGTTGTTTATTGTAATCTCTGCGTTTGTCTGATGCTGCCTCCTTCATTAACCTTGTTCAAAATACAATACTCTAAACCTCCTCCTCTCAAATATAGCTTAGAAATGAGCAGTTGAATGCCAATGAAATGTTTTGAGCTCAAGTTGTGTAGTAAAATTGAAACGTGTTGCCAATATGTAATAAACAGATTTCTTAGCATTTTAAGTAATTATCACTCCTAATTTCGCTAGATTTAATAGTGAGTGTTTTAATGGTGAAGATGTGAGCATACTGATTGCACATATACTTTAAAACTTTATAAGCTGTTAAATGACATAGTTAATCCTTTTTTTTTTTTTTGGCATGTGTAAACTTATTTTCTGGTAGGATTTTTACTTGTCTGAAAATTCTGTAGAAAAATTAGTGTCTTTATTGGGCATTTTATGTGTTAGACTGCCACTGAGTTATCCTTCTTGCATCAGCAGGTGCAGATAATGTGTCTTTGATTTGTCCTTTGAGCAATGGCTGAAAGCAGTCTACCTAAACAAGATTTTGCACCTCCATGGCTGAAGTTTCCGTCAGCAGATACATCAGTAGGTGAAGTTTTGTTATTTATGCTTTTAACTTGATACAGTATTCTCCTTTTTCTCTTTTCCTGGAGATTTAAGCATGATGCTCTTTGCAGCTGATGCATTGAAAGCGTTGAGGTACAGAAAAATTGACGGCTGTGCAGTACTTCTTTAGTTGACTTCACTGGCATGGGGACCATGGCGATATCTGTCACGTTAAGGTTAAAGCAGTGGTTCCAAGACTGACTTCACTGACTTGGGGACTATGGTGATATCTGTCCCATTAACTGTTTCCACTCACGCAAGCCCCATGTGGATCTTTGCAGTATGTGCTATCCCACCCTTGAGAGCCCTATACGGCTTCAGAGTGTTTTTTCGTTGAAAACACGATGTTACTTTTTATCTAACCAGTTAGAACTCTTCTGAATCCAAAGTTAAAACTAGCATGTGGGATGAAGAAGCCATTTTGGATGTTTAGATAGGGGGGTTTTTTCAAGTTTATTTTGAGATTGAGTGGTAGAATGGTCACACCGACCGACTAGACCTAGCTTGCTAGCTGTTGGATGTCACAAACATCCATAAATTTTGATTTTTCTGTGTTGAAATTTGAATGACTACGTATTCTATATTGGATTATGACACAGTTAAGGTAAGTATAAAGTAGATTTTATTGCTCAGCCCTAAAATTTTTTTAGCGCCAAAAAATCGTTCCATCGTTTCACACCAGTTTTTTTTCTTTTCTTTGTTTTTTTTAAAATGACAAATAACTTCATTTATAGAATCTTCATTCATTTCCACTTATTTTAATGTGTGATACACATGTGGTGATCATGGAATTAATGTGGTACAATAACTTTTACACAGGGACCCCCTTCTCCAAAATGTCCACGCCCTTCTCCAAAATGTCCGCGTCGTCAGAAACTAAGGAACGTTTTGGAAGTAACACAAGTGGAAAGAGTTAATGTTAAAGCAGTGGTCCCAAGACTGACTTCACTGTCTTGGGGACTATGGTGATATCTGTCCCATTAAGGTTAAAGCAGTGGTCCCAAGACTTTTTAAGGATGCTGCCTCAAAGCTACTCAGGCCACATCCCTAGCATTGCCAAAAAAAAATATTTTTTCTCTTTCAAGTCAGGTGGTTATTGTGGCATCAGTATCTCCCATTTCCTTCACTGCGCCACATCAAGCCTCTCCACCCAGGTTTTCTCACCCCGCACTTTTGGAGCCACTGAATTAGAAGTATTAGGCATAAAACTTGCAAATTATAACATTATGGTCTTCCATATAAAGTAATGTTAGTTTGACAGCTTACATTTATCTTTACTGACCGTTACTGGTTTTTTTTCTTTTCTAGTATGGCATCACTGACATATTCGCTGATGCAGTCATTCCAGCTTTGTATATATTTTCTCCTTTCTAGAAAACTGCAAGCCAAAATAGTTACCAGAATGAAAGAAACAGACAGCGAAGGGAGGATCCATATCATTCCCGCTCTGATTACAACCGCCTTCTCAGACAGACTTCATTTGACTACCATGATGGTTAGTATTGTTTTATTAATGGTTTGCTTACCTAGTAGGAGGGTCTCTTTGATGGTGGGAGTGAGATTATGGTGCCATATATGTATGTGTAAGTATCTCTTTCTGTATATATATTTCAGGAAAACGTTACCCTCAGGGTCAAGGAAAGTATCGACACCATTCTATAGATGATGATTATTATGGTTATCCATATGGAGGATATGCATACTATACACCAAGTTACAGTTATGAGAAGTATGGAATGCAGTATAGTTCACAGCCCTCTCTAGCTCGGTCTGGCAACCGTGATGGGAAACATGCCCCAGGACGCTTTTCTCAGGTAATAAATTATTCAGGTTTGATGACAGACACTATCTATTAGCCTATTGTTATTCTGAAACTTGACTTTAAGAAAAATGGATCTTTAGAAAATATCTCATATGATGCTCACAGAATTGAAGGAATAAAAGAAGGGATAGGGTTCATTATTCTCCTTGGTGGTGGTGATAGTATAACAAGAAGTACAGGTTTTGCAATGAAAACAAGCAGTCAAAATGAAACAAATGTTTTACATGTCAGCTTGATAAATGGAAAAAAATGATAACTCTCAGATCAGTCATAGTGACCTACAATAAGAAGCATTCATGTTATGTAAGCAGCATGAAGCTGGCGTGTGGTTGATAGTTGAAGGCATGTGTGGATTTTCAAGTTTTTTTTTCCTCTCCGGTTATATTTCAGTTGCCTTCTTGTATATCTGGATGGCATTAAAACATCTTGGTCCAGCAGTCAAGCCTCGGTAATAGATTTTACCAGTTATTATACTGTTGTATATTCTTCTTCGTCGTTCGCTTCTACCACCAAGACTGCCCTGTGATCCTACTGAATTTATGCCTGTGGTCCTCAATAGGTCCTGTGGTCCCCAAAAGGACCACATGAGATCCCCGAGAGGACCACAAGAGGTTCAGAGGATTGCAGGGCTTGAGCCTGTATTCTTGGTGGGTCTCAGAAGCGGGATTGCGTGACACTGTGGTTTCGTTGCACCAGTTTAGTCTAGAGTTGGACTTTCTCACCGGAAAACCTCTACATGTTTTGAGATACTCATGTATCACCACCGGGTGAAAGGCGTTGCCCATCCAGTCCAGCGTTGGACTTTCTCACCAGAAAACCTCAGCGTGATTAGGATATGCATACATCCCTGCGTGGTTGAGAGGTGGTTACCTATCTAGACTGACCTGGTCCAGTGTCTCCAACTTCAGCATTTTGTGGTCGGGGTCATGGCCACTACCTATAACAGGATTTTGGTGATCTTGTTCATTCTGTCTGTACTGTTGGTGTGTACAGTGTGTTATTGGGGCTTTACTTAGGCTATATCGTATCGTAGTGATCACGTTACGGACATGAATAAAAGGGTAGACTTTCATATTGATCTTCATGAGTTGAGGTTACTGGACTAGTTATACACAGAATTCCAGCTCTAATTCTCACTTGCTGGATTAGTTAAACACGGTTCCAGACATACTTCTCAACCAGGCTCTTCAAAACCTCACGTTGACAACAACTGGTACAGATGGTCATGTAAATCCTGAGTAACGGTGACTTGGAACATTTATTGATGGAAGGATGATAATGTTGATGAAAATAACATTAAATCCAACTGCCGGCTGGTTATCCCTGCCATGTGGACATTACATTCATACGTACAACTGCAGTACAACTATAACGTTAATATGTTCCACGAAGACATCACACCGCACAAAACGTCTACAAATTTACATGTTAAAACCAAAACTGACTCCATGCACTCAGCCTTGCCCCCCACAATTCCCTGTCATGGGTTTTGCAGTTCCCGTGACCTTCTCGAAGGATCTCAGCATGAGAAAATTCAAAAAGAAAAACCATAATAATGCCCTTACTATCAAGCCAATATTTTTTACACAAATACTGCTATATACCCTTTCCTAGTTGTGACCAGGACAGAGCTTTTGTCCAGGAGGATGAATCCTCGCCACTAGTGACTTCCACCCCTGGGTTGATCCGGTTTAGGCATATTATCCCATAATGGGTGTGTTTAGAATATGACCGACCTCTAGAGCGGAGGTACCGTGGCGTGCGCAGCCATCAAGTGTCACCCCTAGTGTAAGGCCAGTTTAGGCATATTTCACCAGTATGGGTGTATGTCGGACGTGACAGACCTCTAGAGTGGAGGTACTGTGACATGCGTAGCCATCAAGTTTCACCCCTGGTGTAAGCCAGTCCAAGCGTATTTCACCAGTATGGGTGTATTTTGGATGAGGCCGGCCTCTAGAGCAGAGGTGCCGTGGTATGAGTAGCTCTTGCAGTGATACTACTGGACATACCAATTAAGCTTCACTTTATCCTTTCCATCACCTTTTCACATCGGAGCCACACAGCAACCCTCATTGCTTTTCCACATTTTCTTCCTTGGCTGGGAGGAGTTTCACTCCATGCGCGGCAAGCGAAGAATCTCGCCAGCAGTGTCTTAACCTGGTTCAGGCATTTCGCCTGATATGAGTGCACTTAGGATGTGGCCGACCTCCTGACCAGAGGTGATGTGATTTGACTACTATTTACTTTGCTTAGTACTTTCTTTCACCTTTTCCACAGTGGTGCCGTATGGCACCCCCATTCGCACTTTTCTTCACTGGCCGGGAGGAGCGCCACCCCACGCACGGCAGCTGAAGAATCTCACCAGCAACAGTAGATGAGCTACCAAACATGACTCTCATCTACCTGAAGCATATGGTTTTCAGGCGCCAGACATTCGCCTTCACACCTCCTCTTTTTAGTTTAAACAGTTCTGCCACGAGAAGGCCAGGAGCTGGACTTACTGTCAGAGGCTATTTGAGACATACACCACTGGAGTGGAGAGCATATCCTCCACCCCACCTCCAGCAATAACATACCTTAAAACTGTTGTTGTATATTAAATTAGTTGCCAGAGAAAGTGAACAGAAAGGCCTTACTTTGAACATCAAAAAACCATACTATGATTTATCAAAAAAACAGAATCCACCAAAATGCAGTATAAAATTAAACAGAACTATTCTAAAGCAGGTACAGAAATTTAAATACCTTGGAGGAGTAATAACTTTAGATGGGAAATGCAGAACAGAAATTAAGAACAGAATAGGCCAAGCAAAGACTGCATTTCAGAAAATGAGAAACATATTATCCAACACATCCTTATCAATGAATGTTAGAAAACGGGTCCTAAAGTGCTATATTGAACCTATCTTATTATATGGAAGTGAATCATGGACAATAGGCAGGTCTGCACAAAAATCATTGGAAACAGCAGAAATGTGGTTTATTAGAAGAATGTTGGGATTTCCCTGGACAGCAAAAATAACTAATGAAGAATGTATGAGAAGAGCTGGAGAGACAAAAAAAATCTTGTCAAAAAGATAAGAGAGAGACAATGTACTTTCATAGGACATGCAATGAGAAGAGGGGGCACTGAAAATATTATAACAACAGGAAAAATAGAGAGAAGAAGAGTCAGGGGAAGACCAAGTGAAATGATACTGGACAGTCTGACGGGATGGTGTGAGAGGAGATCACCAACTGAGCTGATGGCCTGCATGAAGGATCGTGTACTCTGGAGAAGCATAATAGCCAACGCCAGTCGGCACGGCACCTGATGATGATGATATTAAGAAGTGTGATGTAGTTTAATTTTTTTAAAAACATTATTTAATACTGACATACTGTTTAAATTATGACTTGATTTAATGTTTGTGGTCTCAGGGTCTAAGCAAACGGAGCCACTATGACAAGGAGCATCACAAGGATAACAGAGATGTAGATGGCAAAAGCAAGGAAAGGAGCAGTGATCGTGACAGGCCTTTCAGTGAAGAATTTGTAAAGAAATTCTTATGTTTCTCAACAAATATTGTTTAGTGAAACCAGTTTCACACATAATGAAAATTAAATGTTGACAGTCTGGTGGTTGGGGGTGTGTGTGTTTATGTCTCTCTGTCTGGTAAGTCATGCTGACATTTCATGTCTTGTGTTTGTTCACTTTTCTTTGATTTCCATATCTCGGATGATAGATCTAATGTGGGGGGGGGGGGGCAATTTTCAGACTGTGGTAATTCTGTTTCAGAGAAATTGACATGTATGTTTGTTTATTATAAGTGTATGCTATTTTTAGCCAATTAATGTGAATTTTGACTTTTTTTTTTTTTTTTTTCTGAAGTTGTTTTAAATATGCAGTCAAATGTTGTCATGATTTCCTGTTTTTCTAGCCGGTGCTGAAGGGGTCAGGAGAAAACACACCTGATGTTAAACACTCAAAACCTGGATCTGGTGTTTGGGGTGAGCAACATTTTTTAACTGATAGAAAGAGTTTCAGATAAAAGCCATTGTGTGTTTAATAGTTCATGGTAGCAGTTACTGCTTGGTCTGTCTCTCTGTAGGGGTACGTCTGTCTGTGGTTTTGTTATAGAGAGTCTTCCATTTTCAGTTCATGGCTAGTTAGCTTATGTCATGATCATGAATTATAGTTTATTTTAAATAAGTGAAATTTTTAAATATTTTTTAAAAGTTTCATTGGATGCTTAACATACGCTTGAGTTAGCTGTGCATGAGTTTTCCTCCCCTCTCTCTTCACACACACACACCCCACATGATGTTGATATTTTACTTCAGTAAGTTGTGCTTGTTTTACATTTCTCTTTTTCTTCTCCCCCACCACACCCCATACATATTTGTTCTTATGTGGGGTTTTTTGTTTTTTTTTTATGTTTTCATTCTTTAAAAGACATTGAAATTTTCTCCAGATAATCCTCCTAAGTCGAGTCGAAATGAAGAAGCACCAGAGTTGTTGAAGAATACGTCGCCTGGGATGTATAAAGCAATAGTTTTGAGTAAGGTAGGCAGGCTTATTTTTGGTGAAAAGTTGTTTATAAGTTCATTATACTTTAACAGCATCTTGAGCAGAGATAGAGTTGCATGTGTGTTGTTTCGTACAGCCTTGAGGTGAATTATTTCTGTGGAAAATGAAACGTCCAAAGTCTGATGTTACATCATGTTTTTTTAACATTAAGTATAATTCAAAGATGATGCTTTTTGTCTTTTTTTTTTTTTAATTTTATGTAAAAATCATTCACTGAAGAAGTTTTAGTTATCAAGAAGATAAGTAGTAGGATATGGCACAAATGGGAAAAAAAACAATCACAATGAGCTGTGATAAATCTAAGATTTTCAGACGGCACAAAAAAGTATTTGGCAGCAGGAGAAAGAATGTAAGTGGAGATTTGTAGCACAGCAGCTCACAGTGCGTGAGGTGAACAAAGCTGCAGTAAGGATCGTGCATTAAAAGCACACCTGGCACATTATTTATGGATGGCAGTTTCTATCAATCCTTTTTTTTTTTTTTTAACTTTAATGCATGTCCTGCACTTTTGTTTTATAAATTAGCAATATTTTTAGAGGCACATGTAGAGAAATGGTGAAAATAAAAATGGCTTAAGTTTGCATTGATCACAAATGCATATGTTGAACTATAATGGCCAAGGTTTTGACTGGTAGCCATAGGAAGATCCTCCATCACTAGAATGTTGTGTGTTAACCTTTCTTTTCAGCATCTTGATATTTTATGAATGTCTCACAACAAATCAAATATCGTGGACACAAAAAAGAACAAATATATATATACTCTCTCTCTCTCTCTGAACCTTAAGTGCCCAGTGCACATGGGGCTTCCGCAAGGGTTTTCCACAAATGCCTGTCCTTCGCCTTTTTTTCTGCTCATGCCCAGGTGAGCCCTCTATTGCTCAACATCCTTTCTGTTGTTCTTCTCCATGTCTCTTTTGGTCTACCCTTACTTCTGTTCCCCTGTGGTGTCCATCTTAGTGCTATTTTTGGTAGTGAGTTGTCAGTCATTCGGAGCACATGTCCCAACCATCGCCAGCGTCTTCCCTCAATAATTGCTGTCAGTGGCTTCATCTGTATTTCTGCCAATAAGATGTTATTTCTTATGGTGTTTGGCCAGAATATTTTCCTAATTCTTCGTAAACATTTAGTCTGGAAAGAATTCAACTTGTTTTCTATGGTTTTGGTGATTTTCCAGCATTCACTTCCATAGAGTAGCACACTTAGGACATTACTCTTAAATATCCTGATTTTCATATTTATGCTTAGTTTTTTTTATTTCCATATAGTCTGCATCATTGCCAAAGCCTGGTTTGCTCTAGTAAGTCTGCTGTTGATGTTCTCTGTGCTGTCTCCATTTTCTACTACTCTGCTGCCAAGGTATACAAGGTATACTACAAGAGCTTAATATTGAAGAAGGCTGGCTAGTAAAGAGGATTAAAGAGAGAAAACTTGAATATTTTGGACACATTAAACGTCATGATAATTTAGAGAAGACCGTATTGGAAGGATACATAGTGGGAAAAAGAAAGAGAAGAATACCAAAACAAAGATGGCTACAAGACATCGTTGATGAGCTGCAAATGGATGCAGCAGCGGCAGGCCATCTTGCTCACAACCGAGAGGCCTACAGGAATGCTGTTTGGGATGCAAAGTTCCGCAAGGGACATGCAAATGAGTGAATGAATGACTCACAACAAATTATTCTGTCTTCTAGCGGATACAACAGGTGACCAGTATCATAATTTAATTAACTTTACATGTCATGCCAGCTTCTCAGAATATTGACATAAGTCTGTTTTTGTGGTGATGGGTCACATACATGGTTATTCCACACAGAGATCCTGTGATCTTCTTCTTCTTTGTTCACTTCTACCACCAAAAACCGCACTGTGAACCTACTGAATTCACACCTGTGGTCCTCGTTAGGTCCCGTGGTCCCCTGTGTGGTCCAAAAATAGACCACACGAGATCCACGAGAGGACCACAAGGGGTTCAGAGTATCACTGTGCTTTAGCCAGTATTCTTGGTGGGTCTCGGAAGCGGGATTGCGTGACACCGTGGTTTTCATTGCACCAGTTTAGTCTAGGGTTGGACTTTCTCACCGGAAGACCTCGACGTGTTTAGAATATCAGTGCATCCCTGCTGGGTGAGAGGCGGATCCTGTGATATAAAAGAAAGAACTGAGTATTGGTTATGATGTTCACTGAGAGTTAAGTGGTTAAGTCATGGCAAAATTTTGTTCTGTACATCAGGAAAGTAGCAAAATAATGACAAAATCCATTCTAGTGGATGGGGTGAGAATAGAAGGGACACACTGGAGAAGGTGGAGGATAACAAGTGTAATAAAGAATGGCATGAAGTCATCATCTGTGAATGTGAGGGCTGCATACCTGCAAGCAATGTTGGCCTCCTCAAGCTCTTAACAAAACACTTACTGATGATTGTTTAGCAGCTGTAATGTTAAAGGTGTTCCTGTCATGCCATGGAGGTGCCAGCACTCATAGGTTAAGTCAGCAGTTCTCAACGTCCCACATCCCAGTCTGCCCTTTTCAACAGTTTCCCCATATGTATATTACATCATCACCCGGAAAGGATTTTCACCATTACACATCGTTTTACATTCTAAATTCCTCTACATAGACTTGAAATTCCTTCCCTTGGGAAGCCACTAGCCTCCCCTTTGAGAATCACTATGCTAACTGCTGTCTAAGCAGAGCATATTTGTCTCAGTTCATTGACATTTTTATGTCCTTCACAGAATGGGCAGGCAAGGAAGAATGGACATGAAACAGCACGTATAAATGGCAGCATCAGGGAATCCTTTCCTCTCAGTCCTTCCAGCAGGCCAAACCATAAAGAGGTATATCGTAGAATTTATGCTTTTAAAATTTATAGGGTTTTTTGTGTCTTGTATTTCAACTTTATGTGAATGAAATGAGCAAAAGTTTGAAGTGAAATTATCATTTACTTTTTTAATAAAACATTCTGATTTACCAAACTTTTTCTCGATACATAATAGAAATGTGCCAAAGGAAGAATTTTTATACTTAACAGTAAAGTTTTGATAGTGAAGTGAAATTTTTGGCTTTTTCATACGGAGCCATCTCGAACATCTAAAACAAGGAAAATGTACATTGATATATAAATATGATCAGTGACTACTACATTTGTTACTCTTATTGTCGTTCAGCTAACAGTCACTTGTAAAGTTGAGGAGTGTCAGTAATCGCTTGTAGATTTGTAAACGTTCTCTGGTGTAGTGTCCCAGACCTGGTCTTGAAATTAAAGACATCGAGCAGAGTTATTGTGCCCATAAAAACACAGTAGCTGCTTGCTTGTGTAGGGTCAGGTAGTCCTGTTAATCCAAGAGGCCATCCTGGGGATATGGTGTTATTGCCCATATTTTCCTTGACCTATCACCACACTGAAGGGTGATTTTCCTTCCCCAGCTCCAGTAGAAGCCAGGTACCTTTTTTCTACAGCTGGGTGACGGAGGCGCCGTCATCCCGGTTCAGACCTGTGATCTTTGTTACACAAGACTATTACACTAACCACTTCGGTGCCCACAGTTGTAGGGGCTCCCATACTAATTCTGCTGTTAGTTCACTATGTGAGATTCCATGTCAGTCCTACTGTTTAGCTTGATGTATGGACAGCCATGTCAACTATTTTACTAGCTTGCTGTAAGGGTGTCCATGTCAGTTCTTTTACCAGTTTTCTGTGTGGGAATCACTAGTACTTGCATAAATGTTTTCTTATGTCCACACATTCCAGGGAACAAGAAATAGTCCAACACCTGACCTGGCAATTGTGACCCAGCCCAAGAAACTAGCGGACAAAAAAAGTGAATTCCTCAGAGCCTTGCGCAGTGAAAGCAGTTTACGTAATGGAGATAATGTCCAGTATCAGAATTGCATTGACAAGCATGTGGTGAGTGCCACAAACATACTGAAATTTCTTAGGCAGTTATTGATCGTTAAAGGCACTCATAGGACATATAGGAGGAAACTGTTGATCATTTTTTGCCTGTTGTGTCCAAAAAAAAATACGTTTGTTGGAGAATATCAGCCATTACTCGCCAAGAGTTGTTTGTCCAGCGGCACAGGGGAAATCTGCATTAGAATTTCTCTGTTCAAATTCTTTTTTTTTTTTATTATTATTTTTATCAAATGTCATTTAAAAAGATATCACATATTGGTATGATGGACCTTCTTTTTGGTTTCCTAGAGCAGTTATTTAGGCAGGCTTTCATGGGCAAGTTGATATGTGTTATCCTTCTGTGTCTAGGCAGTTGGTCATCCTACTGGAGCCAAGGTTCTCTTCAGTCATTCTCTTACTGTTTTTATTTCTCCGTCATCTAAAGTGCTTCGTCTACAACTTTTCAAGGCTAACAGAACAAACTTTGATGTAACACCTTTTTTTTTTTTAAGTGAGAATGAGTTGTTTTCTTTGGTTATTTTTTTTTTCTCCCCCTCTTTTGACTGTGACTTTTCCGATTCCAGGGTTTACGAGTTTTCACACTTTTCCCCTTGTGCCAGATAATGAAACGTACAAACCCTCTTAAGCTGTTCTACATCTCCGTGCATTTTTTCTCCCTCTAAATGTCATCCACCAAATGTTTCAGCTTCCCCTGACAAATATGGACTTGGTAACCCTAAATGGAGGTAGCAACGCTGTTGTGGTGTATATTCTTGCTCACCAAGGTGTGTCAGTGCTGTTTATAATGTGGCAGTCTTTTCCACTGAAGACCAGATGGGCTGTTATCTCTAGCACATTTTTTTTTTCAGATTTTTTTTTTAATCAGATAATGTACACATAGAATGTAGATTTGCAGTAGCCATCAGTTTTAAAGTTTCTCTGCTGTGTCTGATCATAGACTGACTTCTTTTATCTCATGTTCTCTCCTCCCAATGTGTAGTTTCATTTTCTCCCATATTACATCCGCTAAAGATGGGTCGTAAATGTTAGCTGTCTCTTACAGTGTCCAGAATAGCTCTATATTTAGCCTTCAGCTACATTTTTTTCATTAACTTTCATCTTGTGGAATTTCTGTCATCTAAGTGAGGATTTAAGATTAGATTGGAAAGTCATACCTAATATGTTGTAAATCCCAATTCCTTTGTGATATTTTGTTGCTGCCATAGTTAACACTTTGTTGACCACAGTTATTTACCCTGAAAAACCCCCAGTTCCCAGCCATTTTTCTGAAAAATGAACTTTTTTGAGTGAACTTAGAAAAACATGCATATCTCTACTCACCCTTTAGGGAATGTAATCCAACTTGGTAGACAGACTCCCAAGACCCTCTAGTACTTCTTGAGTGTGTGATATCTTGTGAAACAACTATCTGAATGCAGTGGAACTTGACAACTTTGACAAAAAAAAATTTGTTTCACTCTTTTTCTCATTGACCAAGCACACTCTGCACTTCCTAGATGATGCTTTTTTAGTGCCTTCATCCTCAGGATTCACCAGAACATGATTATTTACTATTCCAGACAATCACTGTTGTGCATTGTTGATATCATGCGAACAAATCTTTCGTCTTTCCTTCATCAGTCGAAAGCTGCTGCTTCGGTTTATACAACTCTTGAAATTTAGGCAAAAAATAATCCAGCAGAGGTTTTATTTTGCTAATTCTACTTGTTTCTGGAAATGTTTGAGAGTTGTCAGAGAAATGCAGAAGTGTCAGAAGATGCTCAAATTTAGCTCTGCTCATTGTTTTTGAAAATATTGGTGTTTCCAGAAGAGGGTCTGTTGTTCAGTGTGGCTTCCTAGTCTGGCCCATCAAAATGATCAATCCAAAGAATTTGTTAATGTCTGAATGTGTTATATTTTCAGACAAAAAGGCAGTAGTTTGTTCATATGTTGTGTCTGTGCACAGTATAAATTTTCATGATGAGGTAACAGTTTAAAAAAAATCATTGCCAAACACTGTACTGAAAATTTCCTCCATGCTGTCTTGTTTGTTTACATTCACTGAAACACCAGAATTTCCTATAAATTTTTCAAGAACTGGTGTAGAATCAATGTTACTCCACACACCTATATCACTGCTAACTATATCACATAAAAAATGTGAAATACTCACTGTTGAAGAATCATATCCTGACTTCGAATCACAATCACACTATCTCTGGAATTTTCACTTCTGACACAGCAACACTGTGCCTAGTTATCGTATTTTTAATCCGATCGCCGTCACAGAAATCACTTTGAAACACATCAATTTCATTACTAGAATCATTAAACAGTGGTTTTTATTCATTACTAGGGTAGTCTGACAAAAGATTCTGGGCATAATTCATTGTACTGTCGCAGTAACATCGAGCGTAACGTGCTCCGCCATTTGCACAAAATGTCGACTTAGCGAAATCTCGTAAACACGTGTTTCCGACAGCTAAACCCGCGAGATTTCTATTTTTTTTTAAGTTACAAAGATTAAAAACAATATTTTATTATATTAACTTTGCAGTAAAAATACAAACAACCAAAAATTACTTTAAATAACATGCTAGAAACAGTTTAAATAAGACGACCATCGAATACGGCAAATCCGCCTTTCGGTCAACAACGCACGGAAACCAGAAATACGGATTTTCCCGTATTTGGTCAACAAAGTGTTAATTTTGCATGTAAGATTTCCTTTTGTTTATGGCGTGTATTATTTTTGTATGTGGCCATTTCAGTATCCTGGGGGGAGGTAGCAACATTTGAAAAAAATTGATGCAGGTTGCAGTTGGTTAAATTGGGTTGTTTTTTTGTTTTTGTTTTTTTTTTTTAAATGCTTGTGGTCAGATTCATTTAACTATAGAGATATACTTAGAATATACAGCTTGAATTAAGAAATGATGAATGTAGACTTTTCTGCTACATTTCTGGAGAGAAATCCTGACTTAGTCTTACTGATAGGGGCAGTACATATGGAAGTTTCTTCATCTTAAATAAAGCAAAATACTGATAGTACCACCTCATGGTTGCAAACTTCATTTCCATTCAGTTTTTGGTGCATTTCGTCATGCAGGTCTCAAAGGAGACACTACAAAGCTCCATGAATGCAAACATAGACCACTCACATATGAACGGAAACCATGAGGTTAAGAGCAAGGATAATGTAACTGAAGCTTCCGTGAATGAACACGAGTTAAGCCTGGACAGACCTCTCAGCGGAGATTGTAGCATCAGTGGCGAAGCTCTCATAAAACATGTGGATCATATTTATTTGTCGGGAGAGGAGGAAGAAAAAAGGTAAACATTCTGTTATCTTCTGTTTACAGCTGTTTTTTTCTGTGTACATCTGTTATTTTGTGCCATAATGTAGGTTTTGTAGGAGCTATCTGTACATGAGATACCACTTTGTTTATCAGTTTGAGAACGTCCAAGGAGAGCCTTTCTTATTAATTCTTTAAATGTTCACTCTGTAAGTATTTTTAGTGGTTAACTTATTGTAAGTGTTGTTTGACTGTTCAGTTTAAACTTATAAATGCGATGTTTGAAATGTTTGCAACAGTTGCAATTGATAGAAAGTCTTTAAAGTATTGAACATGTATAGTTCTTGAATAAAATATCTTTAAAAGCAGCTAGAATCTAACACAGTTTCATTCAGTTTTTGGGGTTATTTTTATTTTGATTATTGGTGTGTATCATAGAAGCAGTCTGTTAATGTACAGTTCCTTGTCAGGGTTTTTTTCTTGGTATTATATAAAAGCAATCAGTACTACTTGTAACTGCCAAACTTACTATCTCAAGAGGGTCAGAATCTATGAAGCAGTCTTGTGTTGTGTTGACTGTGAGTAGATGATGGTGAAATGGTGGTGTGTCTTTTGGGGTTTGACCCTGAGTTGCTGTGAGACCCAAGTACAAGACACACCCTTCCACTCATTTTAGTCCTGTCTTGTTCTTCGCTGCCCCAGTCAGTCAGTCATTTGCATGTCCCTTGAGGAACTTTGCCTCCCTAACAACTCTCCTGTAGGCTTCTCGGTTGTAAGCAAGATGCCCTGCTGCTGATGCATTCTTTCACAGTTCATCAGCGTTTTGCAGCCATCTTTGACTTGGTCTTCCTCTCTTTCTTTGCCCCATTATGTACCCTTCCAAGACTGTCTTCTCCCATTTATCTTTATATTTAATTTTTCTCTGTTTAATCTTCCTTACTAGCCAGACTTCTTCAGTATTAATTTCTTGTAGTATGGATATATTTGTTCTTTTTTGTGTCCATGATATTTGAAGAACTCTCTTGTCACTACCCCATTAGAACCCAAAATCACCTTTAAAAATCTGACAGCCACACATTCATGGACTTGAAGTGACTCCTACTTATATTCAGCGATGGGTTTCCAGTCCGAGAAATTAAGCAGGTAGCTTGAACAGGTAAACATTCTCAAGGATCTGTGGGAACAGCTCTGCGACTTTCTTCTTCGTACGCACATTGGTGATGATGTGTTGTACCCTGATTTTTTGCAATACGCCTTTTGGCTGGGTACCTCCAATTTCAGCACCTTTCCTTGCTAGAGTAGACTGTGGTCTTGCTCGGACTGCCATGAAGACAGTAGTGTATGCTGGCCTGGCCAAAACTTTGTTTTCTGGCCTCTGGTGGCTGTACTTAAACCCCTTCTCCATGTCAGACGGCTTTGAGACAGTTCCACAGAGACACTCAGACTTTGGGATGAGGAATCTGATGAGTGCTTCAGTGATATCCATTCCCCGCCACCTGTAGTCTGCTAGCTCTGTTTTGATTACATCATTCTGATAGCCATTGTTGTAAAGATCCATAGGCTTGTCATGTCCTGCATTCATTGGTTTCACATCTGATTTTCCTTATCCCTGCTGGCAATCTCCATGTTCCCATCCATCCACCAACATGACATTACGTTTTACAAAATAACAATTATAATTAGTGTTGATTGCTACAAGTTTCTGGGCTACAGAAGTAGGTCAGAGTTTTTAACCAAACAGATCTATGTTCCCTGTCACACAAAGACTATGTTAAGATAAGACTTCCCTGGAACCATCTTCTAGGATGAAATGTGCCATTGTTGTAGTCAAGTTTTGTAACTTATTGAACATAAGTTTAAGTACTTCACTGTACCTGATATCTGTTATGACATTGACTGTTACATTTCAGGTTGCTGGAGTCTATGGGGTGGTCAGAAGAAGACAAAACAGAATATGTTATCACAGACGATGATGTTAAAGAATTTCACCACATGGTATGTATATATATATGTGTGTGTGTGTATGTATATGGCGATGCTCATATCTCTCTCTCTCTCTGAACCTTAAGTGCCCGAGGCACATGGGGATTCCGCAAGGGTTATCCACAAGCGCCTGTCTTTTGCATTTTTTTCCCTGCACTTGCCCAGGTGAGCCCTCTATTACCCAACATCATCTGTTGTTCTTTTCCATGTCTGTTCCTCTGTGATGTCCATCTTAGTGCTATTTTTGGTAGTAAGTCATCAGTCATCCAAAGCACATGTCCCAACCATTGCCAGCGTCTTTCCTCAATAATTGCTGTCAGCGGCTTCATCTGCATTTCTGTCAACAATATGTTATTTCTTATGGTGTTTGGCCAAAATATTCTTCTAATTCTTCGTAAATATTTAGTCTGGAAAGAATTCAGTTTATTTTCTATAAATTTGGTGATTTTTGCCCATATGCATTATATTTCTTATCACTTATTCTTTTGTATTGAAAGACCTTATTTTGAAAGTAGCCTTTCATAAAGAAAAAAAAAAATTGATAGTGTAGCATGAAGAGAATATATGCAGGAAAAAAAAATTAAAATTACATTTCAGAGAGAAAAATATATTAATGTAAAGTATAGAAGTTTTAGGGATTTACAAAGATGAGTTTAGACCTGATCTTGTAGCTTAAGCATTGCTAAGCTGTTTAAAGTTTTTTTGACAGTTTATAAATGCCATTTCACTGAAAGACCAAAAAAAGAGCAGAGACAGAGAGAAAAGGCAGGGCTGTGGAGTTAGAGTTGATATAAGTGTCATCATTTATGAAGATCTGGAATTGAAGTTGGGCTGTAGCAGGACGGATGAGTCAGACATAAGCAGTTTTGGGGTTGAATAGTAAAAAAGTTGAGGAATGGCTTCATTCATTTGCATGTCCCTTGCAGAACTTTGCCTCCCAAACAGCACTCCTGTAGGCCTCTCGGTTGCAACCAAGATGGCCTGCTGCTGATGCATCCTTTTGCAGATCCTCAACGATGTCTTGCAGCCATCTTCGCCTTGGATTTTCTCTCTTTCTTTTTCCCATTATGTACCCCATATGTCTATATGGAATACCATCTAAAATTGTCAACATCATTAAGGACTTATACAATGGATATGGTTGTGCAGTCAAGACAGAAGAAGGGATGAGTGAATGGTTCCAGATTGAAACAGGCATGAAACAAGGATGTATACTGTCTCCTTTACTTTTTGGGATTACAATAGACTTCATAATGACAAAATGCTGCACAGGTAACACAGGTATTGACTGGGTACATGGGACCCAACTAGAAGATCTTGATTTTGCTGATGACATAACTCTTATCAGTAATAATGTGAATTCCATGCAAGGAAAAACAGATAGCCTATCTTCACTGGCTAGCAAAATAGGACTTGAAATTAACAAGGACAAAACAAAAATAATGAAAATTCCCATCAATCAAAATGGAAAAATACACATAGAAGGGACAGATATTGAAGAAGTCAATCAATTTGCATACCTTGGCAGCTACATAGACCAGGATGGTGACACTAGAAAGGAAGTTAGGATCAGAATTGCAAAAGCAGCATCAATCTTCAAGAATCTTGAGAATATATGGAATTCAAAAGTTATAAGCACAAAAACCAAGTTAAGACTATTCAACTCAAATGTAATATCCACCCTCATTTATGCATGTGAAAGCTGGAAAACAACTAAAGAAATAGAAAAGAAATTAGACTCTTTTGAAAACAAATGCCTAAGGAAAATACTCGGCATCAAGTGGAATGAATTCAAGAACAATGCAGAGATAAGACAGATGACTGAACAACAACCAGTCTCATGGGTGATCAGGAAAAGGAGATGGACATATGTTGGTCACTTGATGAGAAGAAATGATCAGAGAATCCCAAAACAAGCTATCAAGTGGAACACAACAGGCCGAAGAAAAAGAGGCAGACCGCGTGAAACTCTGAAGAGGACATTATTAAGAGAGGCCAAGTTAACAGGCATAAAATCCTTTGATGAGGTTGAAAGACTCGCTGAAGACAGGAAAAATTGGCGAACTACTTTGCGAGCCCTATGTGACGTCTAACGGCACGGGAAGGATATAAGATATAAGAAGACCCCTCCAAGACGGTCTTCTCTAGACTATCATGATGTTTAATGTGTCCAAAATGGAATGGCTTAGGGAAAAGAAAAGCAGCTTGTGTGATTGTAAATACCTAGGACTGTGCAAGGCTGGGAAAACTGGCTGGTGTTTTAACTTCCTTATCATTACCCCCGTGCGATGTTTGGGTGAAAATTCCATTTACAAATGATAACACATGAGACTGTTTTGTTTAAGTCTCGTATGACTTCAGTGTTAAGAATGCATATTGCCCGGACCATGTTGTGCTGCTGTCTGGTGAATTAAATGAGACGAAGCCATCAACTGAAATTATGAGAACACATGAATGAGTTCCCATGGAGCTTGCAGCCACAGCCCATCATGGCATCTAAATTGGAAGCTGTAAAGTCTGTTTCAGAACAAACCAGCTGGACATCTAATTAAACCTAGCTGTAGTGATTACGATGTGAATTGGTCATCAGGCGATGAAAGTGGCTAAGATTCAATAGACAGGAGAAATATTACAAAGCTTGTGTGATGCTCTTGGCTGGGTTTTTCTACCAGAAACATTATGTTAGGGACATTAACAAGCCATTTAATGAACAAACAATTTTCTAGATATAATTGGATGAATCTCTCACTAGAATTGATGCATTCAGTAAATTATTTCAAGCTGCAGTATTATTTTTTCTTATCTTTAGTGTTGTTAACTCTTCCCGTGCGGGAGAAGAAACACGGACGTGTCGTTGGGCGCAGGAGTAAAAACGCGGGTCTTGTCTCTAAGGGATTCTAGTTGTAAAATGAAATGGAATTTAGTAGTTCTATGTACTTCCTTATACTTAATATGTTTCAAAGTATAGCTAAATGAATAAAAATTTCATAAATGCAGAGTTTTTTTAGGAAAAAAGAAGTAGTGTGATGTTTTTAGACACTGACTGTGGCCAGTTCACCATCAGCTAGGTCTAGATCCGCGCTACTTACCCCTACTTACCATCTGAGATGTGTAGATATACTTGTCGATCTTGTATTGTGACTCCGTATTGCATTCTCACTGAATGAATGTGTGAACTAACCTCCTAACTACTCCTAACTACTTCTCCAGTCGTCTAAATATGTCTAGATCTACTTAGAAAACATTCAAGGGCAGCAGGGTGGCCATACGCTATGTCCATACCCCTATCTACATTGACAAAAATTGAAAAATTTCCATGCTTCGCGTCCTTGTTCTTGCTCGGCATCGCTCGTAACTAGGCACGTGTTCTCCATTTTGAAAGTGTCACCGGAATCGCGGACGAAATATGTACAATCTAAATGTTACACCGCTTGTTTTAATGAAACAAACAATTGTCGAATTTTCGACCATACGGTAGCTTGGGACCACCGGAAATGTCGAAAATTCAACCATACGCACGGAAAGAGTTAACTTTTCAGTTCCTCCCTTTATCATTATAATAAAAAAAAAAATTGATCTGTTTCTTTTACTTCTAAAGAAATTTGTTCCATGACCTTTCCTTACACAAGCCAGATTTAACTCACAAATTTTGTTTCCTCTTTCTACAGCTTGATCGTGTTCGAGCACAGAGTGAGCTTGGAAACCCAACAAGACGTAGTGTTCTTCGACTGAAACTGGGGACCCATTTTGCCAATGGCTTGCTGAATGGCACGTAACCATGAAAATAAAGAGCACATCAAATAGTCACCATTTGTGATATCCTCATATGGTTGTTTCTAGAATCTATACCAAATACTTACAAATCCAAAAACACAGGACCCAAAGTTATGAAGGGCCAGATTGGTTATCTGTATTCCAGATATTTAGATGTATGAAAGCCGAACAGACCAAGACAGTTTTATTTATTTGCACCTGACACGTTTTCTTTTTCCAGCACTAGTAGTAACGGAATTGTGTTTGCTTGTTGACTGTGATGGCGTATTGAATTAGGGTGATAGTTTCAGAAGTAACCTGCATGTACCTCAGATACACAAATTTGTGTGCAATTTTAATTATTGCTAGATTAATTTGTTGAAACTTTTGCATTTAAATATCAGCTTATAAATGCTTGATGCAGTTCACATTTTAAAAAAAAGTGAAATGTTAAAATTGATGATACAATGGCATAGAGAAGTGCCAGCATATAAAGGGCAAGCAGTATATTTGCAAATCCACTTCCTGTGTTTCAAGTTAGCAACGTAAGTTCCTGTATCCTCATCACCTTCATTATGGCAGCTTTTTTGCATATGTCGCCAAGTTATGTTGTAAGTTTGTGTTGTCTGAAATAACCAATCATATTGGCCATAAATTTAAACATTTTTAAAAATTGTAGGGGAGGAGCATATCAAGGATTTTGTGAAATTATGTATAGTAACTCACAAAATCATGAATGTGTTTTTATAGGGCTTCATGGAAAGTAATGGAAAATGTAACCGTAAAAACTTTTTTTTATCATCTTTCTGATTACCATTGTCGGAGAGCATGGCAGATATTGATGTGGCCGGTTGTATAACACAGCCTTTTATAAATACAGAGTAATACAGCGAGAGAACGTGAATAAATCTACGGATTCTTCGTACCTCAAAGATGAGAAACCTTATTGCTTTGGACATCTGTGTGTGGAAAAAAAGTATTGAGGATGGATTCTTTGTGTGAAGAGATACACTGACCAATCAGATTGTAATTTACAACTTTTCGTTAATAAGAATATGATTAAATATTACTTTGATCTTCTGTGAAAAACAGTAACCAGTCTATTTGTTGAGACTGGATGGAGAGTGTTGTACAATACAATGTGTTCAAGAAGCCAGAAATTAAAAGTAGGCTGTCAATTTTATCAGAAGTTCCTGTTATTTTGAAATTTTTTTCCCCCCGTTTATGTTCTCATTTTGTGGCCAGGCTTTGTTTTTAAATATTTCTATGATGTTTTTCGGAGTTAAATTTTTTCTTCCTTTTGCAATTTTGATTTATTCATTGTTTGAAATGCTAAATTTGCTGGACTTTTCAACTGTCTTTTTTTTATCAGTTGATAAAATTATCTGCTAGTTATGTTCTTCCATGAATACAAAATTTTTTTAAAAAAATTTAATTAATCCACTGTTTATGAATCTCTTGTCTCTTGAAAGGTAGCCAAAAATTTACTTTCGTGTACAGTATTAATATTAATTGTTTTTGTTTTTCCTTCCAGTTAATGAAACGAATTACAGCTATTTCACTATGTTCATGGTGTAAAAAAAAAAATTATTTTCTTTCATTATCCAGTAATAAGGAACTACATTTTATTGATACTCGGAGATTCAGAACCAATATTTATGCTGTTTGAGTAAGAGCTTGTTTTAGCTAGTGCTGATTGATCTGTTTGATTTATAAATATGAAATTGTTTCCCCGTTTGATCTAATTCACAGTGCCTTCTTATAGATAATTATATGGATATAAATTGTTTTACAGAAAGCTATAAATTGATGTAAGTTGGTGGCTGGCAGTAAAAACATGGTTGTAAGTTGCTTGCAACGTGTGTATGTTTATATGGTTTATTATCCTGGGTCCTTGTCTTCTAGACAGGATTGAGAAGAACATGATTTTTTAAAATGTGTTATCAGACTCCTAAGATTGGAAATGATTTTTAAAATGTGTCATCAGATGTTTCTGATGTGGTTCACAATTTTTATTGTCGCCACCATAAATCTTCATCTTGAAAGATGTCTGTAACTTTTGATGGCACTGGAAAATGGCTAGTCAATTCACTATCAGTTTGGGAGGGGGGGGGGGGAGAGACACCGTGACATTCATTCACTATGGTATTTTTCTAAAAGCATCAGTCAGAAAGTTGCACTTTTACATCTATAAAGTATCTATGACTGTGATAAATCCCCAGTTCTGAACTAGCAGATAAATTCAATTTTCATTATTCTAAAACTGTGTGCAATGTTCGACTTGTTCATCATTTCTCAGCTCTCAAGAGTATGTTGTCTGCTGATCCCTCTCTATGGAGATTACTCGAATCTAGCAAGAAAATCATTATTTTTCCTTAGGTTATCATTTTTATATAAGTTTTAAAAAATATTTTAAGAAATTAAATCTGCTGGAGCAAGATTTATATAAATTCTTGCCATCCCAGAGTCCATGTGTGAGATGGTGTGGGGGGGGGGTGTTAAAATGGGCTTTTGTAGTGAAGTTTGCTTTCAACTATCAAGACATATCATGTTGTTTACTAAGTGTGTTTTCTTGTTTATAATACATTTTTGGTGGTGGTGATCTTGTCACGTACATGTAGGTGTATGTTTAAGGGTGCAACGATAGGTAGCTATCATTTTAGGATCTCATTCATTATAGCCTGTTTGAAATCAAAAGGTTTTCTTTGATGTTATTTTATGTGACTCACAGACTCTGCCTGCTGCATAGAGGGTGATGGGATAATGAGCTTATGAAATCAGTTTTGGAAAACTGAAAAAGGAAAAAAAAAAAAACTTTTCCATATTTGTGTGTGTGCGTGTGTGTATACAAGAATCTACAGAATTAGCCCAGGTAGTGTTGTAATGTGCAGCAGGGCAGATAACTAACACAGTGGTGTGGGGAGTCTTGGAGTTGCCTTCTCTTATATCTGTATGAAAACCAGAAAAATAGTCATTAAGTCATATATATGTTTAATGTTGGTGGCCATCTCAAAATGGACAAAAGGTTGTGTCAGTCAAGATATCTTCTGGTGCTTGTTTTGATTTGTGATAAATATAACTAAGGGCAGTAGTTGATTTTTTTTTCCTTTTTTATTTAGTTACATTTTACAGCTCTTGTTTTTCTATGAATGAAAGTAGTTTGTAAGGTGTTTCTTAACTTGATTTTGACTTTTCTGACCCCCGAGTTTACGAGCTTTCGCTTTTTTCCCTTGTGCCAGATAATGAAATATACAGGCCCTCTTCAGCTGTTCTACATCTTCGTACAGAAGTTTTTGGTTGAGGAGTTTGGTGGTATCAGGTTCTTCCGAAGGTCCTTCAGTGCACTGAGTCCAGCAGATGATGTTTAACAGTTTCTTCTTCTTGACTGTTGCAGTGCATGCAGTATGGTGTGTGGTCAGCGGCAGTCACTCTGTGTAAGTGCTTATTGAGGGTGATGTGGCCTGTTCTCAACCTGAAGATTGTGCATTGGTCTCTACGACATAAGCTGCTGATGTAGTCTCCGGGGTTAGGTGTTTCTTAAAGGTTTGTGTATAGTTCTGCTGGGGTAGGAAAGTTGGCACCTCTGTTTGTGGTTCGTTTCCTCCCATATCTTAAAAATCATCCATTATGGGTCGGTCATCATTGTTTATTTGGGGTTCCTGTGTGTCTTTATAAAGATCCTTTAAAAGCATCATAGAAAGGTACAGCAGGACACCCATTCTTTTTGCAGATAATGGGCTGCCCTGTCAGAGTGTGATACAGCAGGGTTAAGAAGAAAAGGGGAGGGGGAGGGTCAGTAATTTGTGAATGTTTTAATGCGTAAGAATTTCCCACAAAAATTTGTTCAATAATATTTTGTTGTTTTCTTACACGAAATGCTTGGTTCTTCTCCTCCTCCTCTTCATCCTCATCCCCACTTTTTTTTTTAAAAGAATATTCAGATTTGTATGTGTGTGTGTAATAAATATTAATATTTTGTGGGCAGTAAGAGTTTTAATAAATCTTTCAGATATTTCTGAACATAAAGCATCATCAGCTTTCAGTTATCCAGAATAACTAGAGTAGATAACTGTAACTAGAGAGATAATTGTTACTAATGCAAGACTAAAACCAGCAAACTAAAAAAAAAAAGTACAAACTCTGAATTTGTTTTAAAATAAATTTTAATTGTTACTTTTTCCTTTAAATAAAAAATAAATTACCTTAGAGAATAATGTAATATTAAGTATATATAATATATTTTATTTGTGAAATTTCAGTTCATAAATGTAGTTTGTTGATGTGTCATTTTCCTTAATTCAGATTTCTTTTTGTCAGATGCTAGCACAAATAGCAGCAGTATATCTGCCACTGAACAAACTGCCTTCTTCACATTCCATATAGTCCAGTGGATGAGAGAGAGAGATTTTGTTTTTGATATCAGACATTTGCTGTAGGCACTACTTTACTTTTTTGTAGGAGTTGCAGTCATATAAGTACCCATTGCCTTTCCTCAGAGACAGTGTTTGAAAAGTGTTGTTTCATTGGTTGCATTAAAGATTGTTTTATGCTGGTAAATGTTTTCTTCAGCATGTTTGCGTTTGACTTTAACGTGCTCAGTTTTCCTTAACTACTGCCACATATTTTCCCAATGATGTAGCCACAGTGATGAAGCAGGAAAACAGGTTCACCTACCATTCAGCTGTTTTTTTTTTTTTTTGGCTCTCTATAAGTAACACGCACAGAGGAAAAAAAAATTAATATGCAAGACATAGTTTATCCGTACAAATTATTTTCTTTCTGAGAGAAAAACAAAATAATCATGATTTGGATGTATGACGTGAAATTGACTTGGGTCAGTTATTTTTCTTTAAATCATTTGCATGTTGCCAGTTAGACTTCAGCAAACCACTTTAATATTGTATATTGAGAATAAAAATTAAAAGGCAACAATATATGGGCAGCAATTTTATTTATCCTGTACAAGATTACTTCTCTGTGTTTGTGTTTTATCCATTTTAACTTTATTGTTTGTGTCATTTTAATCACGTTTGAATCATATGAAAAGAAAAATTAACTAACCTGCCACTAGTATTAAAACTGTTGTGTGCCAAATAAGCATTTTCAGACAAAAATTTGCCTTGAACTAGCTTAAATGTGCAAATAATACCTGGCATTTTTTAAAATTGAGATGCTAAGCAGGATTATATGTTTTGAACTATGTTAGTGGTTTTACCAAATTATGTACATGTTTTTGTTTTTCTTTCATGAGTACACTTTTTTTTTTCCCTGTTGTGGTTGACTTTCAATGAATATTAGTTGCTGATTATGAACATATTGTGTATCATGAATAAAAGTCAGTTTTAACATAGCAAATTAACGTTTTGCGGTGCTTCTTGTTCCATTCATAGGGGTTTGTACCTTTGAATTGCTGTTATTCGCTCAAAACTGTATGGAAATAAAAGAATTAAACGAGTCCTGTTTTAATTGGGTTTTTTTTTTTGCAACATAAGTGATTGCATTTTCATTCCATTTCTTTGCGTGCTTAGGTATGTGAATGATGGAAGAATTCATTGAGCAGTTCAGGAGAATGATTACTAGAATGTTGTGTTTCTTTATGAGACTTCAAGAATCTTGTTATTATTGTATGTCTTTGTAAGGTCACTACTAGAGTATTATTGTATGTCTTTGTAAGGCAAAGGGTAACGGTAGCTCTTTTATGCCTTGGAGATACCTAGGGGATATGGTGTTAGTGTCCATATTTTCCCGTCAGTACGCCAGAGTTGGGGGGGGGGGAATGTGGTCAGCATCAAGCCTGGCTGCCTTTCCATCCATAGCTCCAGAAGAAACAGGGTACTCATTTCTACAGGTGGGTGACTGGGGCGACTCCTTAGCCAGGGGAGACTAGTGCACTGACCACTTTTTGTTTGTTTGTTCGTGGAGATGAACCACAAGCATCTACCAAAATGGGATAAGGTAGCAAACTGAGAAATTGTGAGTGGACGTCGTGTGTATGAACGAATCTTGCGAATAATGTTAACTGTGCAGTATGACTTACGTGTGAAGTGCAGTCTGTAACTAAATAGTCAACTGGTTTTTTAATTTTCTTCTCATGATTAATGTTTGTGCCAGTCCACGAGTAAGCGTCAGTAATAAATGAAAGTGTGTTTTAGAAGTCATTTATTTTCCTACCGTTTGAATTTTTGTTTCTACTTCATTCCACTTTTGCTGCGGTTCTCTCCCTTCCTCTCCCCCCCCCCCCCCCCCGACCGCCCCGTGTAGATGCACGTGTTGCACTGTGGGTAAAAGGTGGTCATCGGAGCATCTTTATTCATTGGCAACACGTATCTTGACATCAAAGCCACGCTCTTTTTGTCCGTTCAGTTTTAATTAACACACACACACAATGGGAAATATAGACCAACCAAACTTGTGGGAGTAGGGGGGATGGTACAAGGCTGAGGAACTGGAGCCCAAAATGGCATTTAAATGTGTTGTACGAGCGACTGCTTTTACTTCTGCTTCATTGTTTAGACTTTTGGTCGAGCACATTTTATTTTTGTAGCAGTGTCGTGGAAGGGGAATGGGGGACTACTTACTCATAAAGCTTGAGAACACCTGTATTTATTGCCGGCTTGTGAAGTTCAGCTTAAAATTGTGTCAAGTTCAGTGTGCTACTCAGAAGTTAAGGCGTGGGATTTCATTATCAGTATTTGAATGACACTCCAGTTTGTAAGACTCGGCAATTAGAATGAAGGTAAGTCTACAAGCAGTCGAAACACGTACAGTAACAGCTTAGTTACACGCATGGAGCACACGCAGTCGGATGGTATATCTTGACCAATCGAAGTCGGCGCATGTGGCCTGAACTAGTCTGTCGTCCGATAGCTCTTGTATAATGTTACTTAAAGCACTCTTATTAGTCTCTGCTGCCAGTTGTTAATTCACACAATGGGTAAGGTTTTGTGTCCACGAGTGAAGTGTACAGACGCAGCGAAGGTGGAAGTTGTTTGTAGTAACATCTTTTATTATTATTTACAAACTTAAATATGTGGAATTATTCCAGATTTTTCTATGCGCTCTCTCTCTCTCTCTCTATATATATATATATATATATATATATATATATATGTATATATATATGATGTTTGTGAGTGAGTGAGTTGAACTTCCTTTCCTATTATTGAAATGAGCAAGGAAACAACAAAAATAATGATAATCCTGAGAACATTTGGCATTCAAAAGTTATAAGCACAAAAACCAAGCTAAGATTATTCATTTCAAATGTAATATCCACCCTCATTTATGCATGCGAAAGCTAGAAAACAACTAAAGAAATAAACAACAAATTAAACTCTTGAAAACAAATGCCTACGGAAAACACTCTGTATGAAGTGGAACGAATTCAAGAACAACGCAGAGATAAGACAGATTAGTGAACAACAACCTGTTTCCTAGGTGATCAGAAAAAGATGGACAAATGTCGTTCATGTGATGAGAAGAAACAGATAATCCCAAAATAAGCTATCAAGTGGAATACAACAGGCCCAAAAAAAAAAAAGAGAGAGAGAGAGAGGTCGACCACGTTGAAACTCAAAAGTGAACATTGTTAAGAGAGGTCAAATTACTAGGCATAAAATCACCTGATGAGGTTGAAAAGCTTGCTGAAAACAGAAAAAATTGGCGAACTACTATGCGAGCGCAGTGTGACGTTTAACAGCACGGGAAGGATGTAAGGCGCGTGTATGTTTGTGTGTGTGTTTCTCTCTCTCTCACTCTCTCTCTCTCTCTCTCTCTCTCTCTAGTGAAACAAAATGTGGACAACAGCAGTGTACCGAGAGTAGATAATAATTTATCGGAGGTCAACGAATGTTATATATCTTGGCAGCAGAGTAGTGGAAGATGGAGACAGCACAAGTGACATCAACAGCAGGTTAACTTGAGCAAATCAGGCCTTTCTATGATGGAAGTCTTTTTTTTTTTTTTGAATGGGCATTAAAAACAATCAGGATATTTAAGAGTAATGTCCTAACTACTCTATGGACGTGAATGGTAGGAAATCACCAAAACTATAGAAAACAGGCTCAATTCTTTCCAGACTAAATGTTTACGAAGAATTAGAAGAGTCTTTTTTGCCAAATGCCATAAGAAATAACACCTTGTTGGCAGAAATGCAGATGAAGGCGCTAATATCAGTTGTTGAGGAAAGAAGACTGGCGATGGTTGGGACACGTGCTCCTGACGATTCATTACCAAAAATAGAACTGAGATAGACACTACAGGGGAACAGGAGTAAGAGCTGATCAAAGGATACATGGAGAAGAACAGAGAGAGAGAGAGAGTTGAACTACAGACACATGAAAGGAAAAAAAAAGGCCAAAGGACAGGCGTTTGTGGGAAAGCCTTTGTATGCTTGTATATGTTGTATTCAACGGTTATGAGCAAAGATAATTATGACAGAATTACTGACTGACGCTTACCGTGACAGACAAAAACATTATGGTGAAACAGTTTTCTCACTTTGCATATGATGCTATGGTAAACGTGCTCACTGTGTTTCAATGATGGTGCGGGGTTAGTTTCCTGGGGCTGCGGGAGGAATCAAAGACTGCTAGATACCCGGACAAATTAGACACCAGTACAAGTTAGACACAAGGAAAAGTTAGACATGGTACAAGTTGCATAGAAGTTAGACATCGGTACAAGTTCCACACAAGTTAGACATCGGTACAAGTTATACACAAGTTGGACAACGGTACAAGCTACACACAAGTTAGACATCTGTACAAGTTATACACAAGTTGGACATCGGTACAAGTTACACACAAGGATAATTTACCAGTACAAGTTATACACAAGTTGGACATCGGTACAAGTTATTCACAAGTTAGACATCGGTACAAGTTATACACAAGTTAGACATCGGTACAAGTTATACACAAGTTGGACATCTGTACAAGTTATACACGAGGATAATTTACCAGTACAAGTTACACACAAGGATAATTTACCAGTACAAGTTATACACAAGTTAGACATCGGTACAAGTTATACACAAGTTGGACATCGGTACAAGTTACACACAAGGATAATTTACCAGTACAAGTTATACACAAGTTGGACATCGGTACAAGTTATACACAAGTTAGACATCGGTACAAGTTATACACAAGTTGGACATCTGTATAAGCTACACACAAGTTAGACATCGGTACAAGTTATACACAAGTTGGACATCGGCACAAGTTACACACAAGGATAATTTACCAGTACAAGCTACACACAAGTCAGACATTGGTACAAGTTACACACAAGTTGGACATCGGTACAAGTTATACACAAGTTGGACATCGGTGCAAGTTACACACAAGGATAAGTTACCCGTACAAGTTACACACAAGGACAAATGTTAGACATCAGTATAAGGTACGCACAAATACAAGTGATACATCAATACAAGTTATACACAAGAACAAGTTAGACATTATATATATATATATATATATATATATATATATATATATATATATATATATATATATGGGGGGAGGGAGAGAATAGGGTTGCGTTGGCGGCCGGTAAGCAAGTGGAAACAGGAAGTCCACGGTCTCCAAGATGCGTTTCCTCAATTACCAAGTCAAACTACGCTGTTTGAACACGCGTGCTCAAAGAATACAAACCCACACAATTACCTCTTTTTGTTTTGTTTTTGTTTGCTAAGCGCTTTGTCCGATGTACTTGATGCCCGCGTGTACAATAATTCTATATTTTGGCTACAAATCGTCGTCTGGATTCTAGCCCCATTTTGTAATGTTTCTTCGGAGGCTGTACGCTTGACGGAGAAATAACAGTAACTGAATTAGAACATGACCTTTCGCCGGCAAACTGGCATGAAGGGCATTTGGGACCCTACAGCACGCTGTGGTTTATGAGGGGTAAAGGTACAGATATGAAATGCTCTAGTTTTTAGCCAAGACATAAAACAGCTGTGTCATTAGAAAAGTATATTTAATTCTCTCCCCTCTCTCCAGTTAATGCTAATTAGTTTGCAGACCAGGAAGACACGTTGTAGATTTCACACAGAAATGGCACTCATTGTGTGCAGCTCTGGTTATCAGAACTGAAAGATTAATGCGGTTCCGTATACTTCAACGTTATGTAACAAATACACATGGCTCTTATACTAATTACCACCACCACCACCACCACCACCACCACCACCACCACCACCACCACCACCACCAACAACAACAACAACAACATCTCAACAACAAGGAAGTTTTGGGCGAGTGTCTTCAGAATATTCATACATGCTTCCCCCCCCCCTTTTTTTTCTCTTCTTCATGTTTTGTGCATGGGCGGGGTATGGAAGAGGTGAGAAACAACTATGCCAGCTATGTTACTGTCATTAAGGAAAGCAAAACCAAAGTTAATTATGATTTAATCCCACCTCCATGCATGTCCTAACCATTGTCTCGGTGCTAATATAGGACTGATGATACCTGCAGAAAAAAACCCTAAGTAACGATAGCAGTAAAGTTGACCCAGTGGAGCAAAGGTAGACAACGGCGTATGATTCAATGTAAACAAAAAATGTGCGTGAAAGAGTGTATGTATATTGTGTGTATGTGTGTGTGTGTGTGTGGCCGGGGGGGGGGTAGGGGGTACAGAAACAGCAGTAGAGGATAAGAGTGAACGGTAATGAAAAACAACCGCCCAATATTTCAGCAGGACGCCTTTGTCAAGGGCAATAGAGAAGACAATAGTGATCCGCCTGATATGAAAATAGGACACACGATGCCCATATGATGGTGCTACAGTCTTGCAGTAAAATGACGTTGAAAGAATTTATGTTCCTAGAACCGCCCCCCCCCCCCTTTTTTTTCTTTCCATTCTGAGTCTGCTTCTTGGTCCACTTCTTAGAAGTAATAAAGTCACAATATTTCACACCTGATTTGATCTGAGACATTTATTCCAATATCTGTCATTGTTGGCTACCAGCTGTTTCCATGTGGCTTCTATGTTGAGATAAAGGAAGCGACAGTGTGGCTCTTTATACATACATATGTAAATAAGATATTTCATAAACAAAAGCTAATAAATCAAAGCGATTTTTAAAAAGGGAATGCTCGACACAGATCGTTAAACCGCGTGCAATAAAACAATATTTACAACCAAAAGCTGGCAATGATTTGTTGGGTATGCGATAACACCCGAAAGAAGAACCTTTTAAATATGTACGTGAACCATCGGGAAGCGGAAAAATAGGAGGCCTAGCAAGAATGGGAGACACGGGACCCTAGACAGGGCATGGGAGCCCAGTTTCTCCCTTCTTACCTTATTACAAAAAAAAAAAAAAAGACTGTCCTCGAAGTTACTTTCCGTATTTGGATAGGAGGCCCAATAGTAAATGACTGTGGGGCCCGACCTGGGTCTTCACGGCCCTGAAAGATAGACGAGTCTTCGGTCAGCGATTTGTAGTGTACAGAAATGTTTGCGTATTGTCTGCATGCCTTTCTCCATCTCCTTTATCACTAGATCTGGGTCTTCAAAAGTCCAGTCTGAATGCAGATGGAGAGTGAGTAAGTGAGTGAGAGTGTGTGTGCGTGTGTGTGTGTGTGTGTGTGTGTGTGTGAGAGAGAGAGAGAGAGAGAGAGAGAGAGAGAGAGTTTGCTTTTGCTATTATTTAGGCCAGAATTATCTGATGTGAGCAAGCTGGGACCATCTGAGGCATGACCCTTTGTTGCTTACCATCTGGTATTGTTTGTCACATTCCTTTATCTTATTTCTCAGCCAGTTACCTGCTTCCACTTTGTGCTTACATACGCCTATATGGGCGCGTTTTGTGTCATTCTTACAAGGAGGATTTTAAAAAAAGAAAGAGATACGTGTTTTTAATCGTTCATCTATTTTTCATTTTTTATCTGTTGTGTTGTTTTTATGTATGATTATTGAAAGAGGCTTTGCTGAAATATTGGACTGTTGTTCATCTTACGTTTTGTCATTCTTGTTCCTGCCCACTTTCCTCACTCTTTCTGTTGTAAAATTGAATCATACACTTCAGTGTACCTTTGTTTAGGGGTATCAACGGAGAAGTTGGACAGGGTCTTGGCCAGTTATGGTTCACCAACCCTGACTCAAGCATATCAACTATAGGTCGCCAAATCGGACAGACTTTTAAAATTCAGTGTAATGGAAAACTCTGGCCATCAAAACGCCATCCAGGCAACTTACAACATTGCATTACACAGTATAAAGTACCCGGCATCATACAGTCATTCACGTCTGGTCTAGGGTGTCGGACACAGAGGGGAATTGGAACTTCCTCTGATAGACACTCAGTGATCTGAATCTCCCAGCACATTTAAAAATCTCATTCTCAGGCAGTGTCACGCAACCCTCCCTTAAGATGTCGGACATCAACAACCACCACCTCAACTCGATTCATCACAATGACCCGAATGTGAAGTTCGATCCACCAGAACGTCTGCTGGAAGATGCTCATGTCAACAGTTTTGCTCAATACCAGAAAATGTACGAACAGTCTATCAAAGATCCTGAAGGTTTCTGGAGTGATATCGTTGACCAGTTTCACTGGGAATCTCGGCCGTCAGGTCAGTTCATGAACTACAACTTCGATGTTAGAAAAGGTTCAATCTTTATCAAATGGATGGAAGGTGCCAAGACTAATATTTGTTACAATATGTTGGACAGAAATATCAAAAATGGTCTTGGGGATAAAGTAGCATTCTACTGGTAAGTAGATTCAGTTGTAATGTCAATACAGGTATGCTTAGACATCATTTGTTACGATCATTCATTCATGTAGTTTGTTTAAATTGAAACAGGTCATATCACAAAAGTGACAAAAGAAACATTTTATATTAATTTATCTTTATTAAATGGAAGTAATTTTAAACGGCAAACCTGAATCGCTGTAAATTTATAGAGATTTTTTTTTTAAAAGGTAACTTGGTCAATGCTGTTTTTTTTTTAATGTGTTTAAATTGTTTTTCATGAATTTACAGTAGTGAATGTATTATATGTGTGTGTACACTTGAGGATCTATTGTTGATCTTAACAGTCTAAGACAAATGGCAGCATTCTTCAGAGATATCCATTTGATGTCTGAAAGTGTTCGATGAAGAAGAAGGAAAAATTCTTGATTTATTTTACTAATGGGGAGAAAGATATCTATTAGTTCTAAAAGACTGTTAAGTCAAATTTATCAGTTTATGCCATTTTAGATTGTTAGGATTAATAACACTCAGGATACAACCTGACTGCATGAATGATTGAGGCAGACTGAAACTGAAACAAAGCAAGTCTTCTTCATGTTACCCAAAACAAGTACGATGTGAAATACATGCAATGCAGCATTGAAGATTTTTTTAAAAAATTGGTCGGTCAGTTAATTAAAAAATCTGTTAAATTGAGAACCAACAGCAGACAGACACAGTTAGTGTTTGGTGGTTACTGAAACAGAGCAGAACATGTATGGGTGTGCCCCATGCGTGATGATGCTAATTCCTAGATTCCAGATTTTGAGGGTTTTTTTGTACATCACGCTGAACTTATTATTTATGTAAGTGATGGTTTGTGATATTATGCATGCAGACTGTGGCTTGTGGATGATATATGTATTAACAGTTGCCTGTTCTTTTTTTTGGAGTTTTTTTTCAGTTTTTTTTCTTATAAAGCAGATCTAGAAAGCAAGGAATTGATATGACTGTGGCTTCCAAGTTTTTCTACTGTCTGACACTAGCATAAATGATAAATTTCTGCTGACTGCATGCGGCTGCACCAAAAAGTGTTTCTGACTGACTGCATTGTCCTGACTTTTAATCAGGAAAGGAATCCATAACTTTTCCAGCACTTTTTTTGTTGCTTGCCCCAGTTTATTCTGTTAGTTCTGTATCTGTTATCTTTGGCAAAAGAATATTAGTTCTAGTTATCCATTATATAACTAATATATAACAACATAGTCAGTGATAAGTAAAGGTAACCCTATTATGTCCTAGAGGCACATAGGGGGGATATGGTGTTAATACCCATATTTTTCTTGACCTTTCAGCACACTAGAGGGTGATGTGGTCAGCATCACGCCTGACCCGCCTTTTCTTCCTCAACTCCAGAAGAAGCTGGGTACCCATTTCTACAGCTGGGTGACTGGGGTGCCTCCGGCTGGATTATACCCAATGATAGGACTAGAATTTTTTGAAACAAGCACAATTGCACCTGTCTTTTACCTTGCTTGAAGCACTTTCTGAAATACTGGTGTACTCGATACGAGATTCATTACCTTTTCTATTTTTTTTAAAATGTAAAATCAAACACAAATTACAAACATCAGCAGAAAGTAACTTTTTAAAAAAAAATTTTTTTCCTACCTCATTTGCAAAAAGATGTAATCTTTACATAATGGTCACCTGTTTAATCCAAAATCAATACTGGTGATTTTCCTCCATGTAAATTGACCATCATGATCATACTGGCCTGATTATCCTCCAGCCAATTTCACCAGTTGCTTTTTACTAGCTTTTTGATAATATAAACTAGTTACAGTAATCAACAACCTCCTAAAGTTTCAATTGTTCTAATTTTTAATTGGTAATTTATCAGTTGTCGTTTAACATGATCACTGAACATAGTATTACTTGTTACTTGTCGTTAGAATCCACATGTCACAGAATGTGCTGACAACACCAAAAAAAAGTTTTCATTGTGTTTACTGGTTAAAAACTGGTATGAACAATCAATCTGGCAATCATTTAGTCAGTCATTTGCATGTCCCTTGCGGAACTCTGCCTCCCTAACAGTTCTCCTGTAGGCCTCTCGGTTGTAAGCAAGATGCCTTGCTGCTGATGCATCCACAGTCTAGCAGTATCAGACAAAAATATTTTGTTTTGTCTGCCATCATCTTACTCGGACAGAATGATTAATAAGAATGAAAAAAAGAAACTAAAGTGGCAGATTTTTCTTTTTTTTTTTCTTTTTGAAATCGGTAGATTTATTTTCCTGAGATATCACAATTTTAGTGTGACCTTTTTGTATGTAAGTTTTTATATATAAATGTACAGAATACTAAGTCTAAGTATTCAGCAAAATACAAATAGTAGATTCATGGAAATAGAAATGATGTATTTTAGTAGAAATTTGTTACTAAATTTTATTATTATCCTAGTACTAACATCATATTAATATTTCAGTCAGATCCAATGTATACTGAAATTTGAAATGTTAAATTTTTAAACAGTAATTAACATCTACCAACTATATTCTACAACTGTGCAATATAGTTGGTAGTTGTTAATTACTGTTTACAAATTTAACATTTCAAATTTCAGTATACATTGGATCTGACTGAAATATTAATATGATGTTAGTACTAGGAAACAGCACCTGTCAAGGACTACATAAAAAATCAGAGAATTAAGTGGTTTGGACATTTGATGCACTTGAAACCAGAACAACCAGCACATACAGCTTGAAAACATCTGGATATAGGGCACGAGGACAGGCAAGGGAAAAGGTGGATAGATAGGGTGGAAGACACATTGAGGAAACATGACAGCTACCCAGGCCTCTCACTTTATTCTGGACCAATGTCTGAAACTCTCTGCAGCTGTAATGGCATAAGCAGAATAATAATAAGAATAAGCTAGACAGTTTAGAGGAAATTTTTGTTTAAATAACGAACTTTTACTATTCAAATTTTATTTCAATTATGGGTATTTGAGTTTCTTCATTTTTCAGCTTATGCACATTCAGATTAGAAGTTTTTCTAAAATAAATGTTGCACACTTGTACATGGATTTTTTTTTTTTAAGAACTAGTTTCATTATGTTTGTCAATAGCACACAGTCCCTTATCAACTTAAACACATCTTTCTCTCTCTCTCTACCTGCCTTAATTTATAATGGATGGTTGTGGAATCACATATCAATTTTTTTTTTTTTTAAGGGAAGGCAATGATCCAGGAGACCATGGCCAGATCACATTCAGGGAGCTGCTAGAACAAGTCTGCAAGTTCTCCAATGTTCTGAAAAGTTTGGGTAATTATCCTCAGGGTGCTAGTTTTTGCATGCTTGCAGACACTTGAGTTAGAAACGGTTACAGAAGCAGAAACACTTACAGACAGATGGCAGTACAGACAGATGAAATAAAAACACTTACAGATAGATAGCAGTACAGACAGGTGAAACAGAAACACTTACAGATAGATGGCAGTACAGACAGATGAAATAAAAACACTTACAGATAGATAGCAATACAGACAGGTGAAATAGACACTTTTTGACATAATGATGTCAGTTCTTTTTTTTTTTTAACTTAATTTATAACACAACACAGTTCCTGTGACATCTTTTGGACTTCACTGATGTTAGAGTTTAACCCAGTGAACTTGATAGTTACACTTATACTGCATTTGTCATATGTCCAGAGGCAAAAATATACAGCAGATTATAACTAAAGTACTAGTCCAACAAGTTAACATACTTGAACTATTGATCCAGCTAGAGAGCAGTGAGAATTAAAGGTACCTGCTTTTATTTTCAGTGCATTTCTCCACTTTTTTTCAGTTGCTCATGGGGCATAAGGAACAATCTTTATCCATTCAGAACTATCTTCTACTAAAATGACAAGGCCTGCTGTCTTGGATTTGGAAATTAGATAACTTTAAGTGATTTCCACATTTTGTAGTGAAACCAATCATAGTGTCTTTATGTTAAATAAGTTTATTGTAATTGTAAATGTTATTTATAAGTCATCTATGAGGTTTTTCAGTCAGTGACAAGGACCAGAAAGAACTTTGTGGAAAGACAAAATCATGTACAGAGCAATTCTTCATAGGTTGCATAGTTACTTGAGGAGGAAACGAGGGCTAACTTGAAGACAAAAGACACAGACACAAAGAAACTGAACCTTGTAACATGAACTTAGTTATCATGACTGCAAATCAAGGGATATAACCTTGAAAAAATATGTGAAAAGACTACTCACTCTCAGTTCCTTTCATGTATTTTTCAGTGGTTACATTCCTCGACTTGCCCCTCATGATAGAATCAGTAATAACAGAAACTGTTCATAAAGTGGTGCTCTGGACATTCCACAAATATTATCTGCCAACTTTGAAACCATCTTCTCTGATGTAAAGTGCCATTGTTTTCGGTATTGTGGATTTTAATCTTAGATTGATAGAATCATATCTCTTATGATGGGATTTGTGAAAGTGATATGTCTCTTTGTCTAGATGAATGAGCATAGGGTGTTCAGCATAGAAGATTTCTTGTATATTGTGCATATTATTACCTGCATCATCATCACCACACATTAAGGAGAACTGGATTGAAGAGGAAACAAGATCTGGAGATTTATTTATTTGGTAGAGGTTAGACCAAAAGTTTGTAAACCTAGGGGATTGGAAAATATGAAACTAAACATACACAATCATAATTACCTTTGAGCAGAAAGTTGAAGCCAAAAGTATTTAATCAAAGTTACCCATGAGCAGAAAGTTGAATTGTTATAGAGCACTTACTTAGTCTTTGGTGACAACTTGAAAATAGCTGTTCAACAATTGGCTACTGGGGAATATGCTTCTATTTTTTTTCCTCACTTTTTTTTTTAATGATCAGAGTTTCAGAAAGTGGAATTTTTAATCGTTGTCAGACTTTACCAGTGGGTTACTTTTTGTTGTTACAGGGGTGAGAAAAGGTGATAGAGTGGCTCTCTACATGCCAATGATCTTGGAGCTGGTCATTAGCTTGCTTGCTTGTGCTCGTATTGGTGCTGTACATTCAATTGTGGTATGGGTCAGAGTTTTTTTATTCAGAAAGACTGAATTCTCCTATTCTTAAAGTGCACATCAAAACTATCTCCCCCTCCCTCTCTGTAACAAAACTCATCGCACAAAAAAGTATACGAGTTAGCCAAAATTAAGCACTTCATCGATCAAGACACAAGGAAGACATACTACATATCACATATACAAACACTCTTAGACTATTGCTCAACAGTCTGGGATGGTTGCTCAGTGTCAGATACAAAGAGGCCTTGCCCACCCCAAAAGCGAGTAGTAAAGCTTATTAGTGACAAAGATCAAGTATAAACAACTAACCAGCACAAACGTATCAAAATACTGCCTCTTAACTCTTCCTGTGCCACAGTAAGAAAAGCGGATATTTAGTTACGTGCCAGAGTAAAAGCGCGGGTCTTGATATGTTAGGGGGTATAGTTGTAAAATGGAATGGAAAACAGTATTTCCATGTACTTCCGTGTACTTATTATGTTTCAAAGTATAACTCTCTCTCTCTCTCTGAACCTTAAGTGCCCAGGGCACATGGGGCTTCTGCAAGGGTTTTCCACAAATGCCTGTCTTTCGCCTTTTTTTCTGCTCTTGCCCAGGTGAGCCCTCTATTGCTCAACATCCTTTCTGTTGTTCTTCTCCATGTCTCTTTTGGTCTACCCTTACTTCTACTCCCCTGTGGTGTCCATCTTAGTGCTATTTTTGGTAGTGAGTTGTCAGTCATTCGGAGCACATGTCCCAACCATCGCCAGCGTCTTTCCTCAATAATTGTTGTCAGTGGTTTCATCTGCATTTCTGCCAATAAGATGTTATTTCTTATGGTGTTTGGCCAAAATATTTTTTTAATTCTACGTAAACATTTAGTCTGGAAAGAATTCAACTTGTTTTCTATGGTTTTGGTGATTTTAAAGTATAACTAAATGTATGAAAATTTCATAAATGCAGAGTTTTTTAGGCAAAAAGAAGTAATGTGATGTTTTTAGACACTGATTGTGCTCAGCTCACCATCGGCTAGGTCTAGATGTGCACTACTTACCATCTGAGATGTGTAGATCTACTTGTCGATCTCTTATTCTGATTCTGTGTTGCATTCTCGCTAAATGAATGTCTGAAATAACCTTCTAACTACTTCTCCTGTCGTCTAATATGTCTAGATCTACTTGGGATACATTCAAGAGCAGTGAGGTGGTTGCAGGCCATGTCCATACCCCTATCTACATCATCAAAAATTGAAAAATTTTAGTATTTCTCTTCCTTTTTCTCGTTCAAAATCGCTCGTAACTAGGCACTCTTTCGCCATTTTGAAAAGTGTCACCGGAATCGAGGACGAAATATGTACAATCTAAATGTTACACCGGTTGTTTTATTGAAACAAACCAATGATTGCTATATCGACCATTGGTAAGCATCAGGAAACTGGAATGGTCGATACAGCGACCGAAGGCATGGGAAGAGTTAAGAACAGGTTCATCTTCAACAAAGCCAAGCTAGTACATCAAATTCATTCACGGCATGCTTCACCTTATCTATGGAACCTGTTTAAATTTAGCCCAAAGTGCAGCCAATGCTTGAACAACATATGTCTTCCAAAACCTAGACTTGATCTTTACAAGAAAAGCTTTAGTTATTCTGCTGCTCATCTTTGGAATACCCTTCCATCTTGTATAAAAAAAATATAAATTATACTCCTTCCTACAACTACAAACTTTCCCAATATCTATTTGATGTCGACTATATGCCTCCATGAATTATAAAACTTAAAAGTTATTTTAGACTGCTCTTACAGACACCGAATACAATTAATTGTTTATTCTGAATAGTCCCGAAATTTTTGTTTAATAGATAGTTATTTTTATATCTATGAAGTTACTTCTGTACTAAGCGAATGGATAAGAATGAAACGTAAATGTTATATTTTATGTCTCTCAGCTTCAGTGTTAATTATATTTGTTACATGAACAGCATATTTGTAGAATGTCTGGAATAAAGTGAAAGATGTATGATAAAGGGCAGAATTGACAGATGGGCCTTCTGCCCAATTCTTAACCCTTTTGAAATAAAGATCAATAGGTCAGTCTCCCCATCCTCCCTTCCCCTCCCCATCTCTCCTTGGAAAACACTTAGGAGAACTGCTACCTCAATGTGTACAACATAAACCTCCACATTGTGGTGAGGACAGATATTAATATTCTGTCACAGAACACTGCTTCATAAGATGGAAGCCAGCAATACACCAGAGTCCCACCTAAACAGACAGCCTCTACAGATACCAGTCAAGAATCACTATACACAATCTCCGCATGCAACCAGTCCATGTGTTGCAAGTGAGCAAGTATCTTTGAGGATCTATGAAAAAAAGACTAGACCAAGCCCCAACAGCTAGCCAAATGAACTGTAAAGTTGTACTATGCAGATTTAGCATAACTAATTTTCCTTGAATGCTGAAGAAGAAGAAGAAATAAAGTCTGCCTGACCTGCTGTAACACACAGACTATGAGATTTATAGAAAAAAATATCTGTTGTGGCATGAGGAATGCAGATAATGAAGGAAAGATTTACCTAGTGAGAGCTTGAATTGATATTTCATATAGGCCCTTGAATCAGGTATAATTTTCAAGATTAACAAATCTTGAAGTTTGTATATACAGTGGCATCGTCTAGTATCATAATGTAATCAGAGGGTGTGTTGCATTGATGTTCAAAGGCTTTAAAGATGCTTTGAAGTGAATTACCTGCAGCGGTGTCATGAAATAAGAAAGATTAATCCTTAGCTGTTCATCATATTTTTTTTTTAGCTTTATTAACCTGTAATTATGAACATCAAAGACACATGAACATGTTGATAGTCTGGCAGAGAATGGAGCAACCATTCCAGGCCACAACCTCACATCCCCACCAACATGAGAACAGTTAGGCATACACAGCTGCATACAGCAGTGGATGGACTTTTGAGTCAGTAACCCAACAGGAGGATCTTTATATGCATAACTGCCAAAGGACTGCATCAGCAGCTTGTGTTGTAGAGACCAGTTCACAGTCTTCATTGCATTGAAAGATCTTGGGAAGAATCTGATACCACGCTCTTGTCACTGACATTCTGAATGGAGATATAGAACAACTAAAAAAAGACTTGTACATTCCATTATCTGGCACAGGAGAAAAAGATTTGTACATTCCATTACCTGGCACAAAGGAAAGGGACTTGTACATTCCATTACCTGGCACAAGGGAAAAGACTTGTACATTCCATTACCTAGCACAAGGTAAAAATGCTTGTACATTCCATTACTTGGCACAGGGGAAAAAGACTTGTGCCTTTCATTACCTGGCACAGAGGAAAAGACTTGTACATTCTACTTCCTGAAACAAGGGAAAAAGACTTGTACATTCTACTAACTGGCACAAGGGAAAAGATTTGTACATTCCACTACCTGGCACAAGGGAAAAAGATTTGTACATTCTACTACTTGAAACAAGGGAAAAAGACTTGTACATTCTACTACCTGGCACAAGGGAAAAAGATTTGTACATTCTACTACCTGAAACAAGGGAAAAAGACTTGTACATTCTACTACCTGAAACAAGGGAAAAAGACTTGTACATTCTACTACCTGGCACAAGGGAAAAAGACTTGTACATTCTACTACCTGGCACAAGGGAAAAAGACTTGTACATTCTACTACCTGAAACAAGGGAAAAAGACTTGTACATTCTACAATCTGGCACAAGGGGAAAAAGATGAAACCTGGGGATTAGAAAAGTTAAAAGTCCAGTCAAAGTTTTCTTTTTATTAACTCTTTTAATTAACTCTTTTTTTTTTTTTAAATGTTAAATCAAACACAAGTTACAAACATCAGCAGAAAGTAAATGTTTTGTTTGAAATTTTTTTCCTACCTCTTCCCGCGCCACAGGAAGAAACATGGATGTTCTGTTTGGTGCTGGAGTAAAAATGCAGGTCTTGATATGTATCGGGGGTATAGTTGGAAAAGTTAATGAAATACAGTATTTCCATGTTATGTGTACTTATTATGTTTCAAAATAACTAAAAATGTATGAAGATTTCATAAATGCAGAGTTTTTTTTTTTTTAGGAAAAAAGAAGTAATGTGATGTTTTTAGACAATAATTGTGTCCTACTTACCATCGGAGGGTACAGTACACACTATCTGAGATGCCTAGAACTACCTATCAGCTACCTGTCGATCTCATCTTGTGATTGTATGTACCTTTCTTGCTAAAATAATGTCTGAAATAACCTTCTAACTACTTCTCCAGTCATCTGATATGTCTAGATCTACTTGGGATACATTCAAGAACAGGGGTTGATGATTTTCCAGCATTCACTTCCATAGAGTAGTACACTTAGAACATTACTCTTAAAGTACACTTAGAACATTACTCTTAAATATCCCTATCTACATCACCAAAAATTGAAAATTAATGATGATCACTTTGATTTTCTCCCTCGTTACTAGGCACTCTTTGGCCATGATGAACAGGGTCATGGGGCGTGCACACTAAATGTTTACAGTCTAAACGTTGCACCGGGTTTTAATGAAACAAAGCATGTAGCGAAATATAGTCGCTCGGCACAGCAGACACAAATCGGAAGTGATCATTTTTAGTCATTAGGCATGGGAAGAGTTAAACTAGTATAAATATTTGTCAAGAATTTGTGAAGTATAAATGTATACTTTTGCAAGGCTTGTTGGACCATTAAAGAAAATGTTATGCTGATCATAACATGAGTTGGACCTGTTACCCAAAACATGCTTGTCTATTTTGACTTATATTTACAATTTCTGATCCCATAGTTTGCTGGGTTTTCTGCTGAGTCACTGAGTGATCGTATTCTGGATGCAAACTGCAGGGCTATTGTTACTGCAGGTGAGAATACAGTTTCAGTTCCTTTTTTTTTTTTTTTTGCCTGTTGGCTGATTTGTTTATCTCACATCCTCTGTGGTGCTCCTGGTAGCAGCTCAACTTGGCTAGTGCGGGTAGAGCATTGCTGGGGTCTCTGTGGTGGTGGAACATGCCGAGAAGTCGGGCAAGCCAATCATAACCTTCCCACAAAACAGTACCTGTGCTTCAACACCTTCACTGCATCAGCTGCAGAGAGCAGTGGTTCATGGTTTCACTGAGATCAGAACCATGTTTTGGAAAAGTTTTGATTGAGATTTTTCACCTGGTTATGCAGATCAAGAGTCATCTGTAAAATCCATAGGCAGGTGCTATAGAATCTTGACATTTATAACTAGAATGGTACGCAGTTTGTGAACTTGCATTGGTAATGGGATTTACTGTATATATAAGCAATTGTAGTTAATAATCTGGTGTTATGCCTGTCATCATTGTCTGAGTTGATATGTGCTTGGAATAACAGCGCAAGGTCTTGTGTTTTTGTAGATGGTGTGTGGAGAGGAGCTAAGCTGCTGAATCTCAAGTCTATAGTTGACAAGGCCTTGGGAATCTGCAAAGAAAAGTAAGTGGGCTTGAGGAAATGTGGTTTGTGAGCAAATCTTTTTTTTTTTTTCTTTCTTCCAGTTCACTTGTTCTGACTCAGGCAAGCTCTCACATTTTTGTGACACTAAGTAGAACATGAATGTCCTTTGGACATTGACAGTCATGTATGAGCAATGAAGCTAGAATTTTAGTTAGATATTCAAGAGAGAAAATCTAGCCTCAACACTGTGTGTTGAGTACCTTTTTGTGCAGCTCGGCTCAGTAGGAAGGGACAGCGGCAAGATCTTCTGATTTCTGTAGCTTTCAGTCCAAGACTGACTGGGAGGTCACATCGCTTTTAGTTCATCCTGCTCTGCCCTCAGGTAAAACTACCTTTAGGTAGGTAAGTTTGTGTGGATGATTTAGCTGGGGTAAACTGGTTCAGTAAATTTAGACTTCACTTTGTCTTATTCTTGAGTTGCCAGAAGCAAACAGCATGGAAGCTCATCTCATTCTGGCAACAAACCAGCAGACATCCCAGCAGATGAAGGTGACAGATTACCACAGACAGATACAAGTATGATATCTCTCTCTCTCTCTCTCTCTGAACCTTAAGTGCCCAGGGCACATGGGGCTTCTGCAAGGGTTTTCCACAAATGCCTGTCTTTCGCCTTTTTTTTCTGCTCTTGCCCAGGTGAGCCCTCTATTGCTCAACATCCTTTCTGTTGTTCTTCTCCATGTCTCTTTTGGTCTACCCTTACTTCTGCTCCCCTGTGGTGTCCATCTTAGTGCTATTTTTGGTAGTGAGTTGTCAGTCATTCGGAGCACATGTCCCAACCATCGCCAGCGTCTTTCCTCAATAATTGTTGTCAGTAGTTTCATCTGCATTTCTGCCAATAAGATGTTATTTCTTATGGTGTTTGGCCAAAATATTTTTTTAATTCTACGTAAACATTTAGTCTGGAAAGAATTCAACTTGTTTTCTATGGTTTTGGTGATTTTCCAGCATTCACTTCCATAGAGTAGTACACTTAGAACATTACTCTTAAATATCCTGATTTTCATATTTATGCTTAGTTTATTTGATTTCCATATATTCTGTAGCATTGCAAAAGCCTGGTTTGCTCTAGTAAGTCTGCTGTTGATGTCCTCTGTGCTGTCTCCATTTTCTACTACTCTGCTGCCAAGGTATACAAATTCGTTGACCTCCTCCACTAACTTGTTATCTACTCTGAGTACATTTCTGTTGTTCACATTTTGCTTCATTAACTTTGTCTTTCCTACGTTGATCTTTAGTCCTATGTTGTTTGCATTCTGGGTTAACTTGTTTATTTTATCTTGCATATCTTTGTGACTGCTTGATAATAGACAGATGTCGTCCGCAAAGTCAAGGTCCTCCAGCACTGTGTTAAGGGTCCATTGTAATCCTCTGCATTTGTCTGATGTTGCCTCCTTCATTAACCAGTCTACTGCCAAGATAAATAATGTTGGTGATAGTACACATCCCTGTTTCACTCCTGTTTGTACCCTAAAGCTGCTGGAGGTATGTTCTCCACAGATAACTTTGCACTGAAAACCCTCGTATAGGGCTTTGATTACATTAACTATTTTATGGGGGAGGCCATGCCATCTTAGGATTTTCCACAGTGCATCTCTGTTGACACTGTCAAAGGCTTTCTCAAAATCTATGAATAATGCATATGTTGTGCTATGCCACTCATTTGCCTGTTCTAATATTTGTCTAAGTACAAATATATGGTCTATGCATGATCTTCCTTTCCTAAATCCTGCCTGCTCTTTCCGAAGTTTTTCCTCAAGTGTTGGTACAATTCTGTTGATGATTATTCTGCAAAATACTTTACTAGTGAGTGGCAGTAGGGTAATGCCTCTCCAGTTCCCGCAATCTCTGAGGTCACCCTTCTTTGGTAGTTTTACTATAAGACCAGTTTTCCACTCCTCTGGGGCTTTTTCTAAATCCCAAATTTGTTGTAATATCCGGCAAAGTTGTTTTGGTGTTTCTGTTTCTTCTGCTTTCAACATCTCAGCAGTCACTTCATCTTCACCTGGTGCCCTGTCTGATTTTAGCATCTTTATCGCCTCTTTTACTTCATTTATTGTTATTGGTCCTGTATTGATGTTTAGTTCCGCTTTTGCTTCAGGTATATCTATTGCTTGTGCTGCTTGTGTTCTGTTTAGTAGGGTGTTAAAGTGTTCCCTCCATCTTTCAATTTTTTCTCTTTCTCCACTGACCAGTTGTCCATTTTGTGTTCTTACTGCACTTTCACATCTTGTATTGAAGTTACCTGTCATCTGCTTTGTGATTTTATATATGGTTTTCATGTCATTTGTATATGCTGCTTTCTCTGCTGTTTCTGCTAAGTTGTCATAGTATTGACGTTTATCTTGACGGCATGATTCCTTCACTTCTTTGTCTTTTTGTGCATAATTACTTAAAACTCGTTCTTTAAGCCGTTGTGATTTGGTGTTCAGTAATTTTTTCTTGATTTCTTTTCTTTGCTCTGTCTTTTCCCATGTGGTCTCACTTATCCATTCCTCTTTTCTCCTTTTCCGATATCCCAGCACCTCTTTTGCTGTTTCCTGTAGTGTTTTATTGAACTCTAATATGGACATTTCTGCTTCGTCTTGTAGGACACTGAAGCGGTTCTTAAGTATTATTGAGAATTCATTTCTTGTTTGCTGGTCTATCAGTTTTCTTGTATCAAAATGTATCTTCTGTGTTCTCCGATTCTGGCTTTCCTTAATTTTAGTTTTATTTTTGCTACCAGAAGGTTGTGATCACTTCCTATATCTGCTCCTTTCCTTGCTCGCACATCTTGTAGTGACCGTTTCCACTTGTTGTTTATTAGTATGTGATCGATTTGGTTTTCTGTGGTTTTATCTGGTGACCTCCAAGTCACCTTATGGATGTTTTTGTGTTGGAAAATTGTCCCTCCAATGGTCATCATGTTTTCTTCACAGAAACTGCACAGTCTTTCTCCATTTTCATTTATTTCTCCGATTCCTTCTCTTCCCATGATTCTTCTTCTATCTTCATTTCCTTCACCTACTTTTGCATTGAAGTCGCCCAAGATGAGTAGCATATCATGCTTGGGTATTGTTTCTACTGTGGCTTGGAGGCTGTTGTAAAAATCTTCTTTTAATTCCTCTTCAGCTGCTTCTGTTGGTGCATAACAAACTATAATAGACAGCTTCGTGAATCTTGAGTTGAACCGTGCATATAATAATCTCTCATTTATTGGGGTCCATTTCAGCAATGCTCTTGATGCTTCTTTTGTTATAATCAATGCTACTCCTCCTTCATGAAGATCTTCTTTACCTGACCATATTATTGTATCTTCTGTGTGCTGTGTTGTTAATTTCCTTCTGCCTTGTCCTGTCCATCTTGCTTCTTGTATTCCTAGTATGTCTAGTTTGTATCTGTGCATTTCCTTGATGGTTTGTGCTAGTTTTCCAGTCTGGTTTAGTGTTCTTACATTCCAGCTGCCTATTTGCATCTTTTGTTTAGGTTCCAGGAGGTCTGCAGTCGGGCTGGGGACTTCCAGTGGCTGGCTTTCATCCACAACCTTCATGGGCTCAGTTTCCTGATACGCATTTCTCCTTCCACCTGCATTTGCTTTTTCCCTTGCTTCTGTTTCTGTAGCAGTCTGATAGTTTTTTACCAGATAGGGTTGCTGGCCCTATGCTGAACCCTCCTTAGTCGCCTTTTACGATCATGCATGGTAGGGTACAGTGGTCCTATTCTTTGCAGATCCCGGGTACCACACGGGGGAAGTATGATATATGAGGAGGTTAAATCTGTGAAAGAAGTAACATTCAAGAGTAAAAGGGGAAAGGGAACACCCAGATCACCAGAAAAATTATATCTACCTCCAACTCAGCAGAGAGGAGCGAGTGAGTCTTTTTTTTCAGCTCCCAACAGACTGAGGCACCACCTTTTCAACAGGGTCAAGGCTGGCCTGACCAACATGTGTGCATACGACACAAGTAAGATGACAGGAGACTGTTCTGCAAGAGTGCACAATATATAAAGTGCTGAGAAACTGATGAGGCCAACAGTTGTGTCAGTTCAAGAGAAGCTATTACAGAGATCTACACCAGCTCCAGCTGACCACTGATTACTTCAAAAGAATACAAGTTGACACCTGAGAATGATCAGAGAAGAAGAAAATCTCTTCATAAGAAACAGCCTGTTGACCCATGTGTCTGTGACTCCATTAAGAGCTGTATGAAGCTGACAGGATTTTTTTTTTTTGCATGTTCCATCCTGTTTTCCCTCATGGCTGCAGATTCTTTTTATGTTTTCAGGGGCAAACCTGTAGAGACTTGTGTGGTGGTTCGTCATCTTGGTCCAGCAGAAGAGGAAGTATCTTACAATTCCAACTTCAACAGCTCAGAAGAGAATGAGGATGGGTGCCCGGTGGCTAAACGTCCATGTGGGAAGTTGAAGGTATGTTTACATAGCGACATCAGACCAAGCATTGTGTGGGCTAAAGGGTAGAGAAATAATAAAACAGGGAAGTTAACTCTTCTTGCTATGACCCAGGTAGCTCAAAAAAGGTAAAGGTAAAATTCGTATGTCCATGACATTAAGGCGTATTGGGGTTACAGTGTTAGGCCCGTATTTCCATGAAAATGTGATGTGGTTAGTATTGTGCCTGGCAGCATTTACCTTCCCAGATTTCTCTGGTACCCATTTTTAGAGGCTAGGTGGACCCCGGGAGCCTTTTTTTTGTGTTTTAATATGTGTAAAAAAAAAAATGAAAGTAAAATAACTCCTGTATAGTTTTATTCCAGTTTTAGGAGATTCAGATTTTAAATGACAGTATAAAACTAAATGTAGGCATTAGTGAAGGTTCTGTTCAGTCAAGAATAGTGTTATTTTTCTTTTCTCTGTCATCTAAAGTGCCATGTCTATAATTTTTCAAGGAGTACTTTGTTATAATACTTTTTTTGTGACCAAAATGAGTTCTTGTTTTCTTTTTCTTTTCATTTCTGCCAGGATTTTTATAAAACTGACATTCAGGTCGGCATGGTGAAAGTCATTCTTGACATGAGAATGATGAGAGAAAAGTCTGTCACATTCTATTTTTAGCCATATTTTATTAGTTATGGTTAGGGGCAAAAGAAGTTCATACAGAAAATCATGGTCGTGAAGATTGCAAGTTTTTCTGCAGATTATATTTTGGTTTTTTTTTCTTATCTGCCCTTGGAAGAGTTGAGTAATTCACTCTCTTGTATCAGTTATGCTTTAGTAAGCCTTTAACCCTAGCTGTGTTTTCAGAAACTTCTGTCTAAATATTCCATATGTTTCACATCTGTCTACCTGGGGGTTCCCTTGTATGTTTTTCTTGATTTTTTTTTTTATTCACTTTTTTTTTTCTGTATTTTTCTATTTCTGTTGCAGAGGGTCTGTGTCTTTATGTTGTCAAGTTGTAGTGGTACTGTAACAGCTGTTGTAGTGTTGTTGTTTCTCCTATAAGAATTGGTGACATTTTTTACAGTCCATTTATACATTGTCTGTAAAACCCATGGATGATTGTCCCAATCTCAGTGAACATTCCTCCCCTGGTCTCTTCATGAAATCACAGAAACCTTAAATATTCCATTATGTGAAGCAAATCACCGAGCCTTATTTGTATCCACAGCACTGAAAGGTATGTGAGGAAGGAGATGAGTTCCTTCATTCACTTTCTGCACATAATCTTTTCATTTGACACGAAACATGCATGGTAAGCACATGATGATGCCTGAAAAAACAGACCACTGAAGATTTTGTGGTGTTTTATATTTTTTTCACATATCAAGAAAGGCAGAAAAGGCAATTGAAATTGAGGGTAGCTGATGTGACAGGTTGACTTTTTTTTTGTGTGCTGCAGATTCACTGGTCTGTGGACAGAGACATCTGGTGGCATGATTTGATGTGTAAAGTTGACAGTCATTGTGACCCTGAGTGGTTGGACGCTGAGGACCCACTGTTCATGTTGTACACCAGGTAACTGTGATCACACACTATGGGCGCTTGTGTTGTTGCTATTTGGAGAGTTTTGCAAGAATCATATCAAGTTTACTTACCTTGAAGCACAGGTATTGTGTGGGAGTGGGTTATCTTGAAGAACAGTATCATACTGGACAAGAATTTGATATGAGGGAATGGTTATAATAAAGAACAGATATCATATAGATAAGGGTTTGTTATAACGACATGCAGGTATTGTATAGGGTGCGAGGTTGGTTATAATGACAAACAGGTGTTACATAGGTTGAGGAGTTCATTATAATGACAGACAAATATTATATAGGATGAGGGATTGGTTATAATGAAAAACAGGTAATATATAGGATGAAGGGTTGGTTATAATGACAAACAGGTATTATATAGAGTGAAGGATTGGTTATAATGAAAAACATGTATTATATAAGATAGAGGGTTGGCTGTAATGAAAAATAGATATATGGGGAGGGGGGGTGTTTAGTTATAATAAGAAAAAACAGGTATTATGTTGGATAGCATAGCAAGACAGGCACTGACATGGAATCCTCAAGGAAATAGAAAACGAGGCAGACCTAGACATACTTGGAGAAAAGAGAAATTATGACAGTGCTCAGAGAAAAGGGATACACATAGAAGGAAGCAGAGAATAATTCCAAGAACAGGGATAACTGGAGAGCCTTTATCCATGGCCTATGCTCTCAAGGGAGTGGAGGGCGATAATGATGATGATTATATAGGATGAGGGGTTAGTTATAATGAAAAACGGACATATAGGATGAGGGGTTGGATATAATAAAAAAACATATACAAGGGGTTGGTTGTAATGAAAAACATATAGGACGAGGGGTTGGATATAATGAAAAAAACATATATTATACAAGGGGTTGGTTATAATGAAAAACATATAGGATGAGGGGTTGGTTATAATGAAAAAAAACAAATGTCATTTAGGGTGAGGGGTTGGTTTTAATGAAAAACGGGTGTCAGTCATAAAAGACGAGGGATAGATTACTTTGTCTTGCATGAAATCCTGGAAAACTATACTGGAAGCAGGATTCTTGTCAGCTATTGTAAGGATCTTACTGAGCCTTGCATCATTAGCCAGGCTGAAAAGATGTAGTAGACTGGCGCTAGCAACATCATGATAACAGCTTCAAAGCACATCCAAGTTATCATTTACAGAGTTAAAACAGCAACAGTCTAAATAGCTAGGACTAAATAGGCATGAATAAATAGCTAAGACAAAATATCCATTAATAAATAGCTGAGAATAGATAGCCGAGACTGATTATCTATCAAAAATAGCCAAGAATAATAATATGAAAATAAATAGCCAAGACTACACAGCAGAGAATAAACAGCTGAAACTAAATCTTACATCTTACATCCTTCTTGTGCTGTTAAACGTGACATAGGGCTCGCATGGTAGTTTGCCAAGTTTTCCTGTTCTCTGCAAGTCTTTCAGCTTCATTAAGGGTTGTTATGCCCACTAAACTGGCTTCTCTTAACAATGTCCTCTTTAGAGTTTCACGTGGTCAATCTCTTTTTCTTCATTCTGTTGTGCTTCACTTGATAGCTTGTTTTGTTATTCTCTGATTGTTTCTTCTCATCACATGGCTATATTAGTCCGTCTTCTTTTGTCTGATCACCCATGAGACAGGTTGTTGTTCACTCATCTATCTTATCTCTGCATTGTTCTTGAATCCGTTCCACTTTATACCAGGTATTTTCCTAAGGCATTTGTTTTCAAAAGAGTCTAATTTCTTGTCTATTTCCTTAGGTGATTTCCAGCTTTCGCATGCATAAATGAGGGTGGATATCACATTTGAATTGAATAATCTTAACTTGGTTTTTGTGCTTATAACTTTTGAATTCCATATGTTCTCAAGATTTTTGAAGGACAATGCTGCTTTTGCAATTCTAATTCTAACTTCCTTCCTGGTGTCACCATCCTGGTCTATGAAACTAAATAGCCAAGACTAAATAGCTGAGGATTAAATAGCAAAGAGAATGCTCTCTTGTTTGGAAGAGTTTGGCATACAATATGATAAGTTTCTCATTGTTTTCATTTCAGTGGGTCTACAGGAAAACCAAAAGGTGTCTTGCATACAGTAGCTGGGTATATGCTGTATGCTGCAGCTACAGCAAAATATGTGTTTGACCTTCACCCAGATGATGTCTACTGGTGCACAGCGGATGTTGGTTGGATCACAGGCCACACATATGTGTGCTATGGACCTCTTGGGAATGGAGTAACTGGGATTATTGTGAGTTGAATTGCTAAGGTTGTCAAAGGGAGGGAGTGGTAGGGCAGGAGGGGAATAAGGGGAGGCGCGTATTGCTGCCTTTAATATGTAGTGATGGTGTTGTCATTCTGTAGAAGAGTAATGGAAACTTGAATTCTTTGCATTCTTTTGTGAGATGTTTTTTGTAAATATAATTAATGCTTTAAGTTGTATTTTTTTATTTTGAAAATTTGTTGGGTATTATTATCATCAGATGTTGCACATTACTCCCAGATGGGCATAATTCAGGGGAGCTAAAAAGAAAACTCCATCTGACCTGATCTTTGGCAATTCTTAGTACCATCTCTTGACAAAAATACGTCCTCCCCCCCCTCCCCTAAAGCAAGCCTAGCCTGGCTAACAGGGCAGGGATTGTTATAGTCCCCATGGTAGTGGAGCCCGCCAAAGAAGTATTGCACACCCCCTGGTTTTCAGATGCAATCAGGGACTGGAACAAATAGTCGCAATCACACACTCCCAAGCTGATATGATGCTGTGCCACACCATGTTCACAGCATCGACTGCAAAGAACACTGGTTTACTATGACAGGGAGGTCACTCCAGCACAGTTCCTACTTTGTTTTACTTTCTGTTTTTGTTGTTAGTTCTGCCTTTCCTTTTGAGGACCTCAGTTGGATTACTTTTGTACAGACTTTGCCTTCCTTTATCACAGATCTAAAACCTTTGTTTTCTGTTATCTCCTTACTTTCTGCAACTTTTGTTTTTCTTTATCTTCTTACTTTCTACAACTTTTGTTTTCCTTTATCTTCTTACTTTCTACAACTTTTGTTTTCCTTTATCATCTTACTTTATACAATTTTTGTTTTCCTTTATCTTCTTACTTTCTACAAATTTTGTTTTCCTTTATCATCTTACTTTATACAGTTTTTGTTTTCCTTTTTTCTTCTTACTTTTTACAACTTTTGTTTTCTTTTATCATCTTACTTTCTACAACTTTTGTTTTCCTTTATCATCTTACATTATTCAATTTTTGTTTTCCTTTATCTTCTTACTTTATACAACTTTTGTTTTCCTTTATCATCTTACTTTCTACAACTTTTGTTTTCATTTATCACCTGAATACAATTTTTGTTTTCTTTTATCTTCTTACTTTCTGTAGCTTTTATTTTCTGTTATCAGTTTTATTTTCTACAACCAGTGTCATTATTTTTTTCATCTTGGTGTATGTTTATATGCATGCATTTTATTTGTATGTTTTCAGGAACCATTGTCTTTCATCTTTTTTTTTTTTTTTTTAATTTCATGCACTGTAAGCAACCTTTGCCTTCTTTATAGCTTGTCAAGTACATTGCTTCAGGCAGCATTTTTTATAAAAAAAGAAAAAATACTGATCTTCTTCATGTGCTGTAATATTGGTTGATTGAGTATGAGAAAGAGTGGATATGATAACAGTATAAACAATGAAGTGTGCAGTAGTAAAAAAAATGTAATCATATTGTCTGGGCAGTTTGAGGGTACACCATTCTACCCTGATGCTGGAAGGTTCTGGGCAGTTGTTGAGAAGTATAAAGTGACGAAATTCTACACTGCTCCAACTGCCATTCGCTCACTTATGAAGTTTGATGACAGCTATGTTACAAAGTAAGTTTCAGCAGTACATTTGTGTAGCCGGAATATTTAGTTAGGCTCTAATTTTTGGTGAAAAAACAGTATATAGGCTTTATAGAATGCTAGGCATCATGTAAATAATGTACTTTTTAAAAATTTAAAATATAAATGTTGCACATAAAATTGATTTTTATGTAAGAAATAGTAGACATGTTGAGTGCACTGCTTGTCAACCAGTGGGAATCTTCCATACATGCCCACATACCTTCAGATTTTAGGGTTTCAAGGGATTTCTTTTCTGAAAGATCAGTATTCCAATGTATAAGCCTGTAACTCTGTGATTTCCCCATCGTCCCAAACCAAAGAAAAGAATTCTCTAAAATTCTCTCCTCTGGGGAGGGGTAGAAATTTCCCGCTGGTTGAGAAGCCCTGGACCAGTGGGTTTTATCTTCTTATCACTTACACAGTAGATGCTTTTTTTAAATGACAAATATGGTTTTGTTAGTATCAGTCCAGAACAATGTTCCCCAACCCCTTTGGATCATCAACTGCCCTAACACCTTGAAGATTTTTTATGCTTCCATCTCCTGTAGCATAATAGTCAACCAAGTTATATTTTAATTGCCCCAAAAATCTTAAAATATTGAAATTGTTCTTCTCCCCAATTTGTTTTACTTTGTGAAGAGCTATAGATGTCCTCCTTTTAATTTTCCTTATTGTATCTCCATTATATTAAATTAATATTATTTAATAATTATCATGATGTAATAATTATAATAATTATATATTTTTATGATCATAATTATTATGTATTATTATTATATTAAATTAAAAGGACATCTATCGCTCTTTTTTAAAAAGTAAAAGAACTAAAGAAGCTGTGGAGAGGAACATACAGAACTGCAAAAATAAGGTTTTTAAGGGCATGCATCTTTCCCATCGCAACGTATGCCTGTGAGACCTGGACACTTAACAAAACATCTGAGAAACACATAAATGCCCTTGAATGTAAATGCTACAGAAGAGTTCTTCAAATATCATGGACACAAAAAAGAACAAATATATCCGTACTACAAGAACTTAATATTGAAGAAGGTTGGCTAATAAAGAGGATTAAACAATATTTTGGATGCATGAAATGTCATGATAATCTAGAGAAGACCGTCTTGGAAGGGTACATGATGGGTAAAAGAAAGAGAGGAAGACCAAGACGAAGATGGCTGCAAGACATTGTTGATAATCTGCAAATGGATGCATCAGTAGCAGGGCCATCTTACTTACAACTGAGAGGGCTACAGGAGAGCTGTTAGGGAGGCAAAGTTCCCCAAGGGATATGCAAATGACTGAGTGACTGATTATTAGTTAGTAATGATCCAAGATATTCAAAACTCTCCATCTCTTCCAAAATTTCATCCCTGATACTTACTTCAGCTGCCTTGTTTGTTTTGTCAGCTGTCATCAATTTAGTTTTTTTTACATTAAGATAAAGGTTTTGTTCTTTGCTATTCTTACAGACTGGCATAATTAGTTTTTCCATTCCTTTTGGTGTTGTGGACAGTAATACTGTGTCATCTTTGGTATTTCATAACTTTCTGGGAAAGAGTAAGAGGGAAAAATAATGAAAGGGGCAAAAAGTAGGAAATGCTCAAGAGTTTTTGAAGAAGATAACAGATATTAGATGTGTATGACATGAATGTAACTTTAAAAAAACCCAGCAAAACTTAGAACAGGTAATCCAAGCTAGGTTGAAGATTTGTGTGGCACATGGACTCCCAAAATATTGTTTAGCAGAGAGATTAATGGTGTGTTAAAATAGTTCTTTTTAAAACAAAAGTGTGATTTGTTATCTTCTGTCAGACATGACAGGTCATCTCTGAAGATTCTAGGCACTGTTGGGGAGCCTATTAACCCAGAAGCATGGATGTGGTATTACAGAGTTGTGGGGGAGAGCCGGTGTGCCATTGTTGACACTTTCTGGCAGACAGAAACAGTAAGTGAGAGCACTTTGTTTTAGCACAGAATGTGTACCAGTAGACAACTTTTTTTTTTTAATCTTCTACAGGCTTTACTACCACAGGCAGGAATTTTTGCATACAGTTGATATCAACAGTTTGAAATTAGCTGCACAAGTCTGGCCAATAGTTATTAAATGCTTCACAGAACTTAGGCCTATTATTTATTTCTTTTATTCAGTTTTAGCAGAAAGGTAAGGTAGGGTACCCTAGGCTGGAACAAAACTGCTACAAGCGCACTAATTACTTTCCTACTTGGACCTCATTGATATAACTATTATCATTGATAATCAGCAAATGGATGCATCAGCAGCAGGGCATCTTGCTTACAACTGAGGCCTACAGGAGAGCTGTTATGGAGGTAAAGTTCTGTAAGGGACATGCAAATGACTGAATGACTGACTTGGACCTCTTGTACTTAATAGTACAAGTGGAAAGAGGAGAAACATATGACCAGTGAACTGGTAGTCATTGATGTATGTTTGTAGATGTAAGCAGACGCTTGTGTTTACTGACAAACATATCATTTTTAGTGTGTTTTAGAAACAGATCTTTTATTTGTATTTTAGATTATTAGTTTATGTCACAGTAATGCTCAGTGTGTTAGTTTATATCACTGTAAGATTCACTATGTTTGTTAGTTTATATCAGTGTAATACTTGTTGTTAGTTTATATCACTGTAAGATTCACTATGTTTGTTAGTTTATATCAGTGTAATACTTGTTGTTAGTTTATATCACTGTAAGATTCACTATGTTTGTTAGTTTATATCACTGTAAGATTCACTATGTTTGTTAGTTTATATCAGTGTAATACTTGTTGTTAGTTTATATCACTGTAATACTCACTGTGTTAGGTTATATCACTGTAATATTAACAGTATTATTTTATTTCACTGTAATACTCACTGTTAGTTTATATCACTATAATACCCACTGTGTTAGTTTATATCACTGTAATACTCACTGTGTTAGGTTATATCACTGTAATATTAACAGTATTATTTTATTTCACTGTAATACCCACTGTGTTAGTTTATATCACTACAGTACTCAGTGTGTTAGTTATATCACTGTAATACTTACTCACTATGTTAGTTTATATCGCTACAATACTCAGTGTGTTAGTTTGTATCACTGAAATATTCAGTATGTTAGTTATATCACTGTAATACTTACTCACTGTTTTAGTTTATATCACTATAGTATTCAGTATGTTAGTTTGTATCACTGTAATACTCACTGTATTAGTTATATCACTATAATACTGAGTTTATAGTGCTGAGATACTCAATAGATGTGAATGTTCATTTCCGAAAGTAATACACATTTTTAAATAGGATAAAATAGTTTGTAATGTTTGTTCTCTCACTTTTATTTTTCAAAATTATAGTCATAAATGTGTGAAGATAATAAATTCAAGAAATTTTTGACATGTTCTTCAATCTTTTCCAATGTCAGGGTGGTCATGTGATCACACCATTGCCAGGAGCAACCAGAACAAAGCCAGGATCTGCGGTAAGAGCTCTGAAAATGAGTTCATGTTTGATTGTCAGTTTGGGAGGAGGGGGTGGGGGCAAAGATAACAATGCTGGAGTGCTGATAGTATTATCTGGGCCAGTGAAACGGAGCTGGCCAAGACCCAGTCCTATCTCTTCATTGGTGCACACGGTAACAGGTTGATATGCTCCTTCATTCTGTACAGTTGGATAACGTTTGTTGGATTCCACATATCAGAAGTATTTTTTTGTGTGTTTTTTGTCCATTCGGGCTAGCCAGTGTGATGCACGCAGCCTGATATGATGCTAGTGTTTCAATATATCACGGCACCATTGGAAAAATAATGATAGTTCACAGTCACAAGGGGAACAGAGCTTGAATCACTGTTTTTTTTTTGTTTTTTTTTAATGGTAGTTGTCTTAAAGTGTCAAGGAAAGTTCAGAAATTCTCAGAATATTTGGGGAGAAGAACTATACCAGTGGTTCTCAAATGTTATGAATTCAGCAAATTTTTCTGAAAGCAAAAGTTGATGCTCCTCATCCTCCTGGTCCACAGATAAGGCAAGAAATTGTCTTCTAACAGAACAATGACAGGGCAACAGATAATAACAGCTGGCTCAGTCTCTCTGTTATCCGTCCAGCTTATCCCACTGGACTGCCCCACTTTCTTGGTCCAGCAGAAAGCTCCCCTGGCTAGTGTTTGTCTTACGTTAGTTCACTTGCCAACCTCTGTGAAAGCTACCAACCATGTGGAGTACTGGATGTCAGTTTTGAAGGAAAATGTTGAGCTGGATAGCTTAATTACCCATTAAATTACCTGCAACATTTGGCTGAGGCGAGCTATACTTTGGAAAAGTGAGACTTCCCTCATTTTAAAGCCACTGTGTAAAAATATCAGGAGTTAGTGTTACACATTAGTCTTGTTGTAATGATGCACTTCTTCAGTGTAAATATGAGATGTAATTGGAAATGTGAGTGTAGATAGATACATATTTAAAACAACTAAGCCAGAATACAACATATTTAAAATCACTAAGCCAGAATACAACATATTTAAAACACTGTAATACTTACTCACTATGTTAGTTTATATCGCTACAATACTCAGTGTGTTAGTTTGTATCACTGAAATATTCAGTATGTTAGTTATATCACTGTAATACTTACTCACTGTTTTAGTTTATATCACTATAGTATTCAGTATGTTAGTTTGTATCACTGTAATACTCACTGTATTAGTTATATCACTATAATACTGAGTTTATAGTGCTGAGATACTCAATAGATGTGAATGTTCATTTCCGAAAGTAATACACATTTTTAAATAGGATAAAATAGTTTGTAATGTTTGTTCTCTCACTTTTATTTTTCAAAATTATAGTCATAAATGTGTGAAGATAATAAATTCAAGAAATTTTTGACATGTTCTTCAATCTTTTCCAATGTCAGGGTGGTCATGTGATCACACCATTGCCAGGAGCAACCAGAACAAAGCCAGGATCTGCGGTAAGAGCTCTGAAAATGAGTTCATGTTTGATTGTCAGTTTGGGAGGAGGGGGTGGGGGCAAAGATAACAATGCTGGAGTGCTGATAGTATTATCTGGGCCAGTGAAACGGAGCTGGCCAAGACCCAGTCCTATCTCTTCATTGGTGCACACGGTAACAGGTTGATATGCTCCTTCATTCTGTACAGTTGGATAACGTTTGTTGGATTCCACATATCAGAAGTATTTTTTTGTGTGTTTTTTGTCCATTCGGGCTAGCCAGTGTGATGCACGCAGCCTGATATGATGCTAGTGTTTCAATATATCACGGCACCATTGGAAAAATAATGATAGTTCACAGTCACAAGGGGAACAGAGCTTGAATCACTGTTTTTTTTTTGTTTTTTTTTAATGGTAGTTGTCTTAAAGTGTCAAGGAAAGTTCAGAAATTCTCAGAATATTTGGGGAGAAGAACTATACCAGTGGTTCTCAAATGTTATGAATTCAGCAAATTTTTCTGAAAGCAAAAGTTGATGCTCCTCATCCTCCTGGTCCACAGATAAGGCAAGAAATTGTCTTCTAACAGAACAATGACAGGGCAACAGATAATAACAGCTGGCTCAGTCTCTCTGTTATCCGTCCAGCTTATCCCACTGGACTGCCCCACTTTCTTGGTCCAGCAGAAAGCTCCCCTGGCTAGTGTTTGTCTTACGTTAGTTCACTTGCCAACCTCTGTGAAAGCTACCAACCATGTGGAGTACTGGATGTCAGTTTTGAAGGAAAATGTTGAGCTGGATAGCTTAATTACCCATTAAATTACCTGCAACATTTGGCTGAGGCGAGCTATACTTTGGAAAAGTGAGACTTCCCTCATTTTAAAGCCACTGTGTAAAAATATCAGGAGTTAGTGTTACACATTAGTCTTGTTGTAATGATGCACTTCTTCAGTGTAAATATGAGATGTAATTGGAAATGTGAGTGTAGATAGATACATATTTAAAACAACTAAGCCAGAATACAACATATTTAAAATCACTAAGCCAGAATACAACATATTTAAAACAACTAAGCCAGAATACCACGTTTTTAAAACAAGTAAGCCAGAATACAACATATTTAATTAAAACGACTCCACCAAGCCAGAATACAACATTTAATTAAAACCACTCCACCAAGTCAGAATACAACATATTTAGTTAAAACCACTCCGCCAAGCCAGAATACAACATATTTTATTAAAACCACTCCACCAAGCCAGAATACAACATATTTAGTTAAAACCACTCCGCCAAGCCAGAATACAACATATTTTATTAAAACCACTCCACCAAGCCAGAATACAGCATATGTTATTAAAACCACTCCATCAAGCCAGAATACAGCATATTTTATTAAAACCACTCCACCAAGCCAGAATACAACATTTAATTAAAACCACTCCACCAAGCCAGAATACAACATATTTAATTAAAACCACTTCACCAAACCAATATACAACATTTAATGAAAACCACTCCACCAAGTCAGAATACAACATATTTTATTAAAACCACTCCACCAAACCAGAATACAACATTTAATTAAAACCACTCCACCAAGTCAGAATACAACATATTTAGTTAAAACCACTCCGCCAAGCCAGAATACAACATATTTTATTAAAACCACTCCACCAAGCCAGAATACAACATATTTTATTAAAACCACTCCACCAAGCCAGAATACAACATATTTTATTAAAACCACTCCACCAAGCCAGAATACAGCATATGTTATTAAAACCACTCCATCAAGCCAGAATACAACATATTTTATTAAAACCACTCCATCAAGCCAGAATACAGCATATTTTATTAAAACCACTCCACCAAGCCAGAATACAACATTTAATTATAACCACTCCACCAAGCCAGAATACAACATATTTTATTAAAACCACTCCACCAAACCAGAATACAACATTTAATTAAAACCACTCCACCAAGTCAGAATACAACATATTTTATTAAAACCACTCCACCAAACCAGAATACAACATTTAATTAAAACCACTCCACCAAGCCAGAATACAACATATTTAATTAAAAGCACTCCACCAAACCAGAATACAACATTTAATTAAAACCACTCCACCAAGTCAGAATACAACATATTTAGTTAAAACCACTCCACCAAGCCAGAATACAACATATTTTATTAAAACCACTCCACCAAGCCAGAATACAATATATTTAATTAAAACCACTCTACCAAGCTAGAATATAACATATTTAATTAAAACTACTCCACCAAGCCAGAATATAACATATTTAATTAAAACCACTCCACCAAGCCAGAATATAACATATTTAATTAAAACCACACCACCAAGCCAGAATACAACATATTTAATTAAAACCACTCCACCAAGCCAGAATAAAACATATGTTATTAAAACCACTCCACCAAGCCAGAATACAATATATTTAATTAAAACCACTCTACCAAGCTAGAATATAACATATTTAATTAAAACTACTCCACCAAGCCAGAATATAACATATTTAATTAAAACCACTCCACCAAGCCAGAATATAACATATTTAATTAAAACCACTCCACCAAACCAGAATACAACATATTTAAAACCACCAAGCCAGGATACAAAAGATAAGGAAACAAAGATTGGATTATAAGCTGCATGCAGTCTTTTATCTTCAGAGCATGGAAGTTTTTTGAATTGATATCTTATCTTTGAATTGAAAAAAAAAATTAATTTGATTTTCCATCAGACATTTCCATTCTTTGGTATTGTCCCTGCCCTGCTGACAGATGACGGCAAAGAGATAACTGGACCTGGAGAGGGTTATCTGGTAAGCATGTTTTAATGCGATAAACAAGAGTTGTTTCTCAAATGGACGTTCATGTAGGGGAACTAACAAGCCTGCTTTTTCACTGTACTCTGAGACACAAGGGAAACAGACAACACATCGCATATCTAAATCTGTTTTTGTTTTTTTTTTTATCTCAAGATGTTCAGCTTTAAGAACTTTTAATGAGTTCATTGTTCACAGTTACAGGGAAATCTTAACAGAAACTGTGCTTTACTCTGGTCAAAAACTTGGTATTCACTGGTAGATCTAGTTCAGTTCTTGAGGTTCATAGTTATTAATAAAGCAAAATGTTGAGTTTCATGTGACAGCATTGCCAGTCCATGTGATAGAAATAACCCACTCATGTGTTCTGGTCTGTCCATTTTTTTTTTTCCCATCACCATAGTCCTATGCATTTGACTATTATTTTTCTATGTTATTGTTATGCTTTCAAGATTTTTTGTTTTAACCTGCAGGTTTTTAAACAGCCCTGGCCAGGAATCATGCGGACAGTGTTTGGTAACCATGAGAGGTTTGAGACAACTTACTTTAAGAAATTCCCTGGCTATTACACAACCGGGGATGGTTAGTATATATTTTGTAATGTTGTTATAACCAAGAACTCAAAATAGTGTTGTTATAGAAAGCAGACAAAAGGTTGAAACCAGCATTAAACTGTCAGGAAAAGATAATCAGAATTGCTTGGATAGGCTATGAGGAGACTGGAGGTAGAGAACCTAACAGTAACTGGAGAATTCAAGGGGAAAAGGAAGAGAGAGAGAAAAAAAAAGAGGAGACAGGGAGAATCATCTGAACAGACTGACCAAAGAGTATAGAAAATTGAGGAAAATGAATATGGTTAAAAACACTAAGCAGCATACAGTGGAGATGCAAGATCACCAGAGCCTGCCTGTGTGGTACCTAATGAATGAATGAAAACAATCTTGGTATTAAATTCCATTTTTTATTTGTTTTGTTTTTTTTTTTCCCTACCTCAGACTTGAATCATTATTTCTGAAATACATTTGTTTTAAAATTTCATATGTGAATGTAGTGAATTTGTGGAAAATACTTTCATATGTTTTGAAATCCTGGTTTAGGATATTTTATATAAATCTTTTACTAATGTTTTTACTTGTGGTCATAATTTTTTTTTTTTTTCAGTGCTTATAAGAATGCATAATAAAAGTTTTAGCGTTCTATACTAAATGCTTTTCTGTTTCACTTGGACTCAGGTGCAAAGAGAGATGAAGAAGGATATATCTGGATCACAGGTCGAATAGATGACATGGTGAATGTGTCAGGTCACTTGCTGAGCACGGCCGAAGTGGAGTCTGCCCTCATCGAACATGAAGCTGTGGCCGAGGCAGCTTCCGTCTCACATCCTCATCACATCAAAGGAGAATGTATCTACTGCTTTGTCACTCTCAGAGAGGTTTGCATCTTGTGTCCCTTTTTTTTTCATGTGTGGGTGGGGTTCAGAGAGCAAAGATGGTTGTGGAGAGAGGGTTGGTGTGGTTTGCCAGGGTGACAACCTAGAACTAGCCAAAGACCCTAACCCATGTGTTTGTCGGTGCTCCCATGCAGCAGAGCCAGGTTAACAGGATGGACCTCACTGTGGTGGACATTGTGGAGTCTGCCATGAGGTTTGCATTGTGGGTCCACTTTAGGTCTTCAAGGCTGGCCACAGTAACCTGGTTCTAGTTGGGTATTATGCTTGTGTTTCAACACTTTCATTTCACCAGCTGCCAAGAACAGCCTTGTTTTTTCCAGATCAAGGGGAAGGCAGCAACATAGTTTGGTTCTTCCTTGGCATTGAACTTGGTACCAATAAGAGGACCTCCTTCCAACATATGTCCACTGGATGGTAGATTTCTCTGTTACAGAGGTTAGCTGCAAAGACCTTCTTCGTACACATAATGGCAATGATGCGTGGTAACATGGTCTTTTGGCTGGATGCCTCCGACTTCAGCACCTTTCCTTGCTAGGACAGGCTGTGGTCTTGCTTGGACTGCCATGAAGACAGTGGTGTAGGCTAGCCTGGCCAGAACTTTGTTTTCCAGCCTCTGGTGGCTGTACTTAAACTCCTCCTCCAAGTCAGATCCAGCATGCAACGCTGCATGGCCAGACGACTTTGAGACAGTTCCGCAGAGGCGCTCCAACTTTGGGATGAAGAATCCGATGAGAACCTCAACAATATCCATTCCCCACCACCTATAGTCTGCTGGCTGTTTTGTTTACATCATTCTGATAGCTACTGCTGTAAAGACCCAGCTTGTCATGTCCTGGATTCATACCAGATTTTCCTCATCCCCGCTGGTGTTCTTCATGTCCCCATCCGTCCACCAACCTGACATTACATTTTACAAAAATAGCAATTACAATTAGTGTTGATTGCTACAGGTTTCTGGGCTTCAGAAGTAGGTCAGAGTTTTTAAGCAAACTTATCTGTGTTCCCTGTCTCACAAAGACTATGTTAAGATAGGCGTGTTGATCCCACTGAAAAAAAACCTGGTAAGCTTAGATTCAGCAAAGGGGATAATGAAAACTACAAAGTTTATGTGTTTATTTTGCTGTCTCAAGGACCTGCAGGAAATCCTACAATAACAAAGCAAGACATTTTTTTTATTTTTATAAAGAAAGTACACTAGTTTTTTTTGAGCTGTATATTTTATAATATATATATTATTATATTAGCTGTAGATTTTACAAATGGGGACCAGCTAGTGTAGTGGTTAGAGCACTTTTCTAGCAACTGAATGGTTGAGGGTTTGATTCCCTAGCTGAGTGGTATTTTTTTTTTTTTTTCCTGACCAATACGGCCCTGAGGTCGACCCAGCCTCATAAAATGGGTACCAGAGAAAATCTGGGAAAGAAAGGTAGCGAGGAGAGGAACTGGCCACCGTACCTCATAGCTGATGGCTCAGCATAATGAGGTCTCTAACGCTTCATTGTTATGGGACTATCTTTACTGTTACCTTTTATATTTTATAAAACTTGGCAAACTACCTTGCGAGCCCTATGTGGTGTTTAACAACATGGGAAGGATATAAGATAAATATTTTATAATGTTTTTTTCGTATTGACATTCCTTTATTTTCTTGCTTTTTTTTTTTGTTACCCAAAACCACATGCTACCACCCCCAAACCTGGTCATAGTTGAGCCAAAAGCGGCATTTGTCAAGAGCTGAAATAATCTGAATGTGACAGAAGACCAGAAGCACCATTTTATACAAAATTTTACAAACTAAAACAAACATACAGGATGTCCAGATGAATGTCTGCCAATATTTAGTGTCATATCTCAGCAACCAATAATGATAAAATTGACCAGTTTTGTTTCTCTGAAGCAGAAACTCATCGTTTTATGAACAACAATAGGAATGTCACATGACTACTACAGCGTATGCATATCACATGACACTACAAGTGACAGTGTGTCAGAAAGTTGAGGGTTGGTTTTGGTTAGCTGAATTTTAGTCTCCTATTAAATGCAGATAAGATACAGAGAGGAACCATTGTGAGGTGGCATAAACAACTGTTGAAAACGGTTTTGGCACTGAGGAAGGAAGACAGTGGCAAGAAACCAGTGAGTGATGATCAAGTTCTGGAAGCTTTTCAGTGTAGCCCATGCAAATCGTTTTGATGGACAAGTAGTGAACTTTGAATGCTTCAGTCTGTTGTACATGACATCATTACACAAAGGGTTACAGCATAGAGCTTACAAGATGCATTTTAGTTTTAAAAAATCCGGCCAGTGACAGACCCAGATGGAGCGTGTTTGCTAATGAAATGTTATCTCCCATTGACAGTGATAGTAAATTTCTGAAATGTGTAGCATTCTATGATGAAGCCACCTTCCATACATCCAGTAAAGTGAACTGACATAATTGTAGTATATGGGGTATGGAAAACCCTCATGTGATGTTTGAATGGGACAGCCCCTAATTAAATGTGTGGTGTGCATTGATCTGCAATTTATTTTTTCTTTCAAGAGCCTACAGTGAAAGGAAAAATGTGCCTGGAAATGCTGCAGCAGTACACTATGCCCTGTATACTACAAGGATACACATTCCAACAAGATACGGCCCTCGCCACACCCACACTACGCCAGGGATGTCAAAAGTTTTCTGGATAATCGATTACTACAAAATTAGATTGGGAGGGGAGGATCCATTGAGTGGCCCCCAGATCGCCTGACTTTTTTTTCTATGGGGGTACATCAAGAGCCTTGCGTACCATACTCCTGTGCAGAACTTGGATAATACCCAACAGAAAATAGTCGTTGCTTGTGAATCTGTGACGCATCAGATGTTAACATGTGAATGGAGGATGAGTACCACTGCGATGTTTGTTGAGCATCCAAAAGGAGCACACGTGGAGATCTGTTAAGGTCAATAAAGTGAATTTCTATTGTTGCTCATAAACCTTGATGAGTTTCTGTTTCAGAGAAATGAAGCCAGACATTCTAGTTGATTTGACTCCTTATTTAGATACTGCTGCAGTGTCAACCTCAGTGAGCAAACTCCATTGCAATGGTTCTGTAAATTAAAAAGATAAATCCGTGGCAGTATTGTACTACAGGAAGGGAACTAAATGGTCACCCTAGCAGAGCCCTCATACCAGAGAAGAGGCTTAACTAGCCACCCCACTTGCATCAGAGTTCCCTGATGTTAATAACTGCATTCCCTGCAGCCATTCAGTCCCACAGCACGCCGAGAACACTTTGGACTTGGGTTTCATTCACTTACATTCCAGTGTAAATGCCGCCATGGTTACTCTGAAAACCCATATGTCGGTAATAGTCTGCATGCTTTCAGCAGTATTTTCATTTCATGACATTATATATTACCGTTGAAAAATTTGCTGACAAGTGGAGAACTCCTCCCATGCTCTCAGCTTGGCATATTCTATTACCTTAACTATGCCAATCCTGTATTTCATTGTTGCACACCAGTTTTCATCCACCAATATAGAAATTGAAGAGTATTTCAGCTAAGGTGGGCATACCGTGTAGCACTGTTGAGAATCCAGAATATGTTCACATTCAAGACTTATTAAAACTTCAGTCTTGCAGCTTCTCAGCTTAATTTTCTTCCAGAGTGGTTTGAGAACATGCCACCATTTTGGTGTGCACCAGAAGTCATTGTTCGGTTGTCTTAAGTTACATAACATGGATCTCAGAGACCAGAACCATTGCTTCGGGGACTGCCTCGAGGGTTTCCCTTGTCTCCTGTGCTATTCGATGTGTATTTTACTGGCGTCACATCATTATTTGAGAATGGCATCAGGTGAACACTGACCAGTGTTGATGATATATTAACATAAGAGCATAGGAGGTGTGGACAGGAATTAGCCTTAAAGATGGATCAGATAACAAGCTGGTGTGAGGATAATAATGTGGTGATAAATCCAGGAAAAGCCAGCATCCTGTGGTGATCTTTAAATAAAGAATTGTAGTATCTAAAGTTCCGATTGTGAAGTGTCAGGGCCAAGATATTAAGAGAACGCATTTTATGAGGTATCTAGGGATCACATTTGATCGTTCATTGTCCTTTGCACACCATGTGGACAATGCAATACAAAAAGTCAGGAAAGAGTTGGGAACGGTTAGGTTAATGGCCGCAGCGGGCTTTCCACAGCGCACTCTGTTCTTGCTGATGCATGCGCTGCTACTGTCACCGTTGAAGTATGGTCTTGGCCTACTCTCCCTGTCCAGTGCATAGCTGAACATATACAGAACGAGGTAATGAGACTGGTCTTGGGTTGCACTAGGGATCCTCTGGTGGCGGCCATATGCTTCTGCTTGATGTGGTGAATGTGAGGTCTAAACACAAGTATGCTCCTCAGGTAAAGGCATACATCAGGGTTGCTGCCATGAAGGATGATCCACTCCATAAGGAACGGGTTGATAAAGGGAAGACACATCAAATGAGGCGGATCCTGGATGAGTGAGGCCAAGGATACAATAAATTCAGTTTGTAATCTAGATGAGATGCCTGAAGGGGATGATTGGTTATGGGTACAGGACCGACCTCAGCTAACAAAGTTATTATACAGAAGGGCTGTGAATGTCGAGAGTGTGCACATGGAGCAGCTGAACTTTGGGTTCAAGATCTCATCCAGCGTCATGGTGGGTCTTTCAACATGGTAATAGATGGCTCAGTGACTTGGAACAGCAGAAGTGGCTGGGGTTTTGTTGTCTTCTGAAATGGATGAGTAGTGGCACAGAGTTCAGAAGCCTTTGAGGTCACCACTTCAAACATACGAATGGAAATTGAAGCTGTGGCAGTGGAATGGTTAGTTGCTCATGATGTGGTTAATGGTGTCATTGTGATGGTGCAGAGTGTGCTTTGTAAAATTGAGAAGAAATTGATTTGAAAAGAATGGGTTCATCTGTTAAGTCAGTCACCTGTGACAAACCTAATGTGGCTTTACTGCCCAGGGCATGCGGGAGTACATAGCAATGATATGGCAGATAGATGGGCTAGACAGGCTAAAATAAATGGCAGGGTGACATTGCTAAGTGTACTGGACAGACCGCAGGGGAATGGAAGAACAATGTAGATCTGAAGAGATTGCTGGAGCTAGGACAAATTATAGGTGCTAGCAGGAAATCTGAACTGTGTGGCAGAAAATGCATCGTAAACAACCAACATTTGACAGGAACTATTAGCAAACATGCTCTTGGATGGATACTATTGTGTGCAGCAGAGCATACATGGGGTTGTCCTGAGTGCAGTGAAGCCGGAGTCTGAATTTTGAACCTTTGAAACCAGACAATTTTATCATTATTGGTAGACAATCATCAGGACACCCTGTATTGTTTGTATTATATTTTTTATATGTGGCTATGGCTTTTTTTTTGTGTCATTATCCTTTACAGAGTGCAACTTTAGTGAACAGTTCCACTTGGAACACAGATTAGCACCTTGTCCACTGCTGTTAGCACCTCCATTACTTTGGTCCATTTTAACCAGCATTTTAGGGGACATTTAGCATTTGGTACTATTTGTTTGGTTAAACTAAGCATTTGGTACCTGTCATTTTGTTAAACTAAACATTTGGTACTTGTTATTTGGTTAAATTTAGCATTTGGTACTAGTTGTGTGGTTAAACTTAGCATTTGGTACTTGTTATTTAGTTAAATTTTACGTGAAAAAAATTGTAACAGACAGTTACATCTGTTAACTTGCTTGTGCATATATATTCTATATATTCGTCAGTCACCAACCAAGAACTTGGATGTACAGTGGTCTCTTTGTATCTGTGGTTTCCTGAGTGACAGTTTCAGTTATCCTTGGTTTAATTTATTAAATTAAAAAAAAAAATCGCAAAAATTAGAAACTCATAAACTTGAATTCATAAATTTCGCATGTGCCTGCCTTTCCTAGACTCCCACTGACACAGTTAAACTGTATCATCCTTGGTGTAAACATTATCCATGCTTGCAGTATCACAGTAACTATTGTACAGTGCTTTGTATAATTATTTTATGGGCTTTTGATATCTGCAGTTTCAAGCATTGCAGTAAGGCTTGCAACCAGATGGCTGCAGATACAAGGGGACTACTGTATATCAAAATAATTACTTGAATTTTTGTGTGAAATATCATTCTCTTTAGTGTTAATTATTTGTAGGGAAGGACCATCAACTGTGGATTTGACACATCCATAGGTGCTCCTATCTCCTCCATTTTACAGTAACCAATTATATCTGTTCCTTGACCTTCCGTCTGCAGGTCTTTATGAAGCATTGATTTTTTTCTCACTCACTCACTCACCCACCAAGTCTTCATTCTTGACCATTACACAGATTCACAGTTGTCATTGAAGTCCTTTGTTCAAGCAGCACCTTACATAGCACTGAGGACATCTGCTGGATCCATTGACTTGTAAAAAAAAGTTTACAGCAGAGTTGCGTCTCTTGATCTCCAAGACCTCACAATATTTAGCCTGCACCATGATGATGATGTTGTTTTGAAGGTTCTCATGTTTGGAATTATAAAATGTTTTTTGTTGTCCCTGGCATGGTGAACAGCATAAAAACTTTGTGTACTTTGTTTCTTTTAAGTGAGGTCAAAAATTGGCCCGTTCGCTCAGCCAGACTTCATTCAGAATGCTCCGGCCCTGCCAAAAACCAGATCTGGCAAGATCATGCGCCGCATCCTACGCAAGATCGCAGTGAACGACAAGGACATTGGTGATACATCAACCCTGGCGGATGAAACTGTGATCGACACCTTGTTTAGCTTAAGACCTAAAGATGCTTAAGTAAAAGGTGACAAGAAATTCCTTCATTTTTCATATACCTCCACTGGTAAAGAAGTGAAATGTTTAATTGTAGATGCAATACCATTATATGGGTTAGTCATCTTTTGTTCCTTCATATATTCTAACTTTAGATTATTATTCTGTGTACGTTCTTATAAGTTGTGTTAGTCTAATGGTTGTGCACACAAGTAACTGGAGCATCATTTGTCAGTTTTGTCATTTTATTCCCTATAATTTGATACAGATAACTGCAGCGTCATGTCAGTTTCATTGTTTAAAAAAAACCCAAAAAACTCAGCTCATTTTATTACCTTTTATCTTATCACATATTTTTTTTTTATTTATACTCCTGTACTCTTTCCATGTTATAGCATTACATAGGCCACAAAAGTGGACCACTTTACAAAGTTAAATGTGCCTAAAAGAATTTTACAGCTTTAGAACTAGGAGCCTTTTTTTTTAAAAAAAATGTTCTTTTTTTTTTAATGTATCATGAATTTGATATTATTTTATTAAGTATGGTATCAACTTTTTATGAAGCAGTATTTTAGCATGTATGTAATTCAGACCTTATATATGATCACAGGTCATTAATGTCATAGAATTACATTCCTGTCATAATCAAAGCATTATCTCGGATATGAGTGTTTGATATTTGGAAAAATGCTGATCACTACCAACACACATCAAGTAAGCTTCTGGGAGGAATCGAGAGAAGTTTGTGACTTTGAAGAAGCATCATTTGTTGTCTTGTTGTCATTGTGTGTTATTAGGACAGGATCTGCGTGTTGTAGGTTTTAGCCCTTTTAATGAAGGCATGATATAGATGGAATCTGTTGTGATAGAAGACTTGTGATTTTGGTTTCAAAGATTTTCATTCACTTTCTAAAGATGGGGCCAGATTTTGTATGCCTCTCAATACACTTACACCTGTGTGTTTAGTGTACTCTGTCTTGCAGGCAGACATCCTCAAATTTCAGAGGCAGTTATCCTGAAGCATGTCCATTCGATCATCAGAGACTCTGATACATGTCCTGCTGGGTGATTCCATTAAGGGGATCAAAATCTCTTGGCCTCCATTGGGGGGGGGGGGGAGGAGGGAGAGAAATCCCCTCGTGCCACCTCCACCACATACACTGTGCTAGAGGACGGTGTTCCTTTCTCAAGCAACATTGGAGAATCTTCTTGTGGAGTCAGTATACAAAATCTTGTCTCAGATATTTCCATGGACTCACCCACAATTACTTGAGACCTGTATCCTTATTTTTCTTTTTCTACTGTAAAAATGTGGATCTGATAGCGGGGTACAATTCTTGGCTCCGGCTCCACACTCCCACTAGATGTCTAGATTCAAAATGATCTAACATGAAACACATAAATAGTGGTTAACTGACTGCATGGTGGAGCACACCAGAGATGTTTTGATGATGTGGTAAGCCTGTTTCGGTTAAATCTAAAATCTTCATTATTTCTGAATGATTTTGTTAATTTGTCCGGAGTTTTACCAACAAATTTTTTGAATGCAAGAAAGTAGATGATGTTTGTAGATTCATTTGGTATCGTTACAAGTCAAGGGATTGTCAACATCTTGGTTAATAATTCACATTATTATGTATTGCTCATTTGATATTACAAGTTGAATGTGTTGGTTTTTAAATAATGGAACATGGATGGCTGAAACATGGTTTTTTATGTATGCTCTTTGGAGAAATCCAAGAATTAACCAAATATTGTACAATCCATTCTGTATTATTGATGGCCACTAACCCCCCCCATGCAGCTGTAGGTATTTAAAACAAATACTAAGAGCATGTTTCTGCAATTTTAATGATAGATTGTGTAGAGAAAAGGATTTGATGGATATTAGACCAAAAAAAAAATGTAAACACACAGAATGAGGTCTCTTTGGTGATGATGTATTTTAGTTGTGCTGTGCCTTTCAGTACAGCTTATTTTTTTTTTGTTGGTTGTCCCAGACCGCATTTCACAGAAAACACCTGATGCTACAAACCTGGGAACAACTTTGTTAAGAACATGCTTATCTTAACATAGTCTTTGTGAGACAGGGAACATAGATCTGTTTGCTTAAAAACTCTGACCTACTTCTGTAGCCCAGAAACATGTAGCAATCAACACTAATTGTAATTGTTATTTTTGTAAAATGTAAGGTTAGTGGACAGATGGGGACATGGAGATCGCCAGTAGGGATGAGGAAAATCTGGTGTGAAACCAGTGAATACAGGACGTGTCAGGCTAATGGGTCTTTACAACAGTGGCTATCAGAACGATGTAAACAGAACAGAGCCAGCAGACTATAGGTGGTGGGGAATGGATATTATCAAGGCACTCATTGGATTCCTCATCCCAAAAGATGGAGTGTCTCTGTGGAACAGTCTCAAAGCCGTCTGGCCAGCCAGCGTTGCATGCTGGATATGACATGGAGAAGGGGCTTAAGTTCAGCCACCAGAGGACGAAAAACAAAGTGGCCAGGCCAGCTTACACCACTGTCTTCATGGCAGTCCGAGCAAGACCACAGTCTGCCCTAGCAAGGAAAGGTGCTGAATTCGGAGGTACCCAGCCAAAAGCCGCATCGCAAAAATCAGGGTACCATGCATCATTGCCAGTGTGTGCACAAAGACGACGACCTGCTACTACCACACAAACTTGCTAAACCCAGGGATCAGAGAAAGTGAAGTTAGAAGTTACAGCCTTTTGTTTTACACAGGTGATGTTTTACCCATTATTTCTGTATGTAATCATTTGTTTACCATCTGCAAATGTGGAGTAGTATGGAAATTTTTGGATCGTTCTACAAATTTTTTTAGATTGGTCACATCATTGTACTAATGTGACCTTCACCCCGGTGCCTGTTGTAGCCACTGTAATGTTGGAAGAATAGTTTGATAGCACATTGGCAGAAAAATCACCTGTTTATTATTAGCGATTTTTTTTTTTGTTTGGTTCTAAATAATAAAACTGATTTTCTGCAGATTCCAACTATTTTTGCTCTGTGCAGTTAAGACTTTGGTCTAAGCAAGAGCATAATTAAATTAAAATCTTTCAGATCAGTATGGCTGTAATTTTTTGAAAGAAAATATTTTCTTGAACATTTGTGGGGTTCTTGTGGATCAAGACAACTCAGTTGTATCCATTTGCTAAAGACCTGTTTGTGATTATTTTTCTTCATTTAGCCAACATTTCTTGCCACCTTCATTATTGTCAGATTCATCATGAATGTTTTTTTTTTTTAATAAGTTGCCTCTCATTTAGTTAATTTTGTTTTCTGATAGAAACTTCTAATTTTTATTTAATGATTTTTTTTTTTTTGGGGGGGGGGGGGGAGAGAGAAGGAGAAGAAGAGGGGAGACTTCAGTGTTTCATTAGTTAAAACTACAAATGATATCCAGTTACAGAGAAACCAGAATTTGGTACTGCTCATTGTCAAGACATTCATCATTAAATGCAGAGATGCAAGGGGGAAGAAAAGAAACAGAATTATTTTATTTATATGAGCTTCTTCGTTTTGTTACAGCCACCTTCTTAGTGTATAAATAATAGTGAACATTTTTGTTTCTGATGCTTTAGCACAGAATCCAAATGATGTCTAAAACTTATAAGACCGACGTAGTTTCCAAGTATATCTTCTGATATTCAGTTTATAGAGGTGAGAACAGAAATGTGCCTTTGAGATAATGAAACAAAATGACTGTAGCAGTTAGGTCTTTCTGTAGAACTCAGTCTGATGATCTCTGGCAGCTTGGTTAATGACTATTTCCTCTGCTGTTCTTGCCATTTATCAGTCAGTTCTTCCACGTGATGAGCAGAATAATTCAGTTTTAGTTGTTTTTAGTCTTTAAAAGAGGTTACTACTGATGGTTAGTATTTCTTAATATGTCCATCACAAGTAATTTAAGCTGGTATTAGTTTTATATTGTACATTACCAGGTTAAGCTGGTAAACCTCCATTGCTGAGCCCTAAACTTTTTCTTCCATAAAAATTCCAACCTCTTCACGATAGATACATTTCAATGGACTCTTGACCCTGCCCAGAATTACTTCAGACTTCACCATGACAGCCTTGCAGGGTTTTATTTACATTGTGACCAGATTCAACTGGGGAGAAAAAACGTCCTTTTATAGAAAGTAGATAAAAAAAAATTATGTAGCTGAGAGTTCAGTTACAGCAGTTTACCACATATGATAGTATTTATGTAGTAGCACTTGTTTGAGGGCAAGAAATGTGAATAAAGTGCAGCAGTAATCTAAACAGTACATGTTGTTTTGCACAGTCAGATCTGCTCCTCTTATCACCTTTATGGAAAACTCGCCTCAAGATTTTATCTCAGTCAGATGCAGCCATTTCCACCATAGGTAGATTATACAAGTCTCTGGACTGTATCAGTTTTCAGTAGCCGTGTTTTATGTCTCTTTACTATCAAAGTTTTTCAGTAGCCATGTTTTATGTCTCTTTACTATCAAAGCTATCAGCAACATTTCTTTCATAAGTTTTTCAACTGTAACAAAAGTTATTGGTAGCCAGTAACGTTATTTCTTAACTTTCACAACTGTACCAACGTTATCGACAGTTAGTGGAGACAATCATCATCAGTTGCTGTGCTGACTGGCATTGGCTATTGTGCTTCTTCAGAGTACACGATTCTTCATGCATGCCATTAGCTCAGTTGGTGATCTCTCACACTATCTCGTCAGAATGAGGCAGATCCTTGATTCAGTGGAGACACCCAGATTAGATATTTTGTAGCATCTTAATGTGGACTGGGAACACATGTCTGAAGCTTTGTTCAAAGTCATCTCAACCAAAAATAACACCAGCTCAACTTTTAGATTCACATGAACAACTGTACATCCTAGCACAGATCATGAACATACATGATACAACTGAAAGTTCTACTAGCTCAGAGTAATGCTGCAATAATTATACACTGAACCAGGGGTCAACCAGTTCATTCATTCATTTGCATGTCCCTTGCGGAACTTTCCCTCCCAAAAAGCACTCCTGTAGGCCTCTCGGTTGTGAGCAAGATGGCCTGCTGCTGCTGCATCCATTTGCAGATCGTCAATGATGTCTTGCAGCCATCTTCACCTTGTCTTCCTCTCTTTCTTTTTACACTATTCCCCAGTGTTAAAATTAGATCTATCTGGCCTGGGGGCCTCACCACCAGATCTTTTTCCTATTTGACTTTCCATGATTGCTGTTTGGGTTTCTTGGTATATTTCCAGAAGATAGTTTACCATTGCTTTCCTTCCGGGCAGTGACTGTACTAGTCAATGATCGTAGCCATTGTCCCTACATTGAGATCATCTGCCTACCATCATAGAATGGTGACCATAACCAACATTATCTGTCAGCTGCTCTCCCATTCCATCCACCACCTGCTCCCATGGCTTCACGTCACCCTGATTGGGGGGCTATACGGATACTCCACCTTGCCCAAGGGTGTCCCGTAGACTGACGGAGGTAAGGAGGCGTCTTACTTCTCCTTTGATAGGGGATACCCCTACCCCGCTAACCACAGGTCAACCAGTTAAGATCCAAAAATATACAAACTATATAGGTTATCACTGCAAAACCTGGACACTAGCAGACAAGGCTGCATACCAAAAGGTGAAGATTTAGAGTTCATGATGAAGTATACATTTCATTAATGCAGATATAAACCAGCCAAAAAAAACAAAAAACAAACAGAAGACAGATTCTCTAGCATCTTTAGTTCAGTAAAGTGGCATGCTCTGCACTTGATATGTTCTTACACAATGTGTGTATTATAAACAACAAAGGAAATATATTATTGTAGAAGATCCATTAAAGATTTAGGTGTCAGAAAAGTTGGTACAGCCATCAGAGCAAAAAAAATGGCCCACGCTCTTTCAAACCTCCAAACCTTGCCCCTCTTAACAGTCTATCAAATGGGGTTGGAATTGTAACATTTTCAAGATGTAGGCACTGCTAGAATTACAAACTCACCAACATAGCACAGGCTGTCTAGCACTGAAGTTTGCAGTTAAAAGGGAGCAGTCATAAACAACAAAACCAAACAAACAAATACTACAAAAAAAAAACACCAAAAAAACTATAAACATACAGAAACTCCAACTAATTTAAAGTAAAACTTTAATAACAACAAAAAATAACATGTTATTGTAAACAGCTTTTTAAACTGATAACAAACTTGGAACAAGAATACATTAGTAAATATGAGTAACCATGTAGCAGGCATTAAACCTTAGAGTAGAGTAACCATGTAGTAGGCGTTAAGCTTCAGAGAAGAGTAACCATGAAGTAGGCATTAAACCTTAGGGAAGAGTAACCATGTAGTAGGCATTAAACCTTAGAGAAGAGTAACCATGTAGTAGGCATTAAACCTTAGAGAAGAGTAACCATGTACTAGGCATTAAACTTTAGAGTAGAGTAACCATGTAGTAGGCATTAAACCTTAGAGTAGAGTAACCATGTAGTAGGCATTAAACCTTAGAGAAGAGTAACCATGTACTAGGCATTAAACCTTAGAGTAGAGTAACCATGTAGTAGGCATTAAACCTTAGAGAAGAGTAACCATGTACTAGGCATTAAACCTTAGAGTAGAGTAACCATGTAGTAGGCATTAAGCTTTAGAGTAACCATGCAGTAGGCATTAAGCTTTAGAGTAACCATGCAGTAGGCATTAAGCTTTAGAGTAACCATGCAGTAGGCATTAAGCTTTAGAGTAACCATGCAGTAGGCATTAAGCTTTAGAGTAACCATGCAGTAGGCATTAAGCTTTAGAGTAACCATATAGTAGGTATTAAGCTTTATGTTTCTGGTGATGGACTGCAATATATTTGTAAAGACAAGAGAAAAAAAAATGCTATGGAAATCTTACTGAAGTGACAGTTTTGAAAATAAATTACCAGCCATATCTGGAGACTTCTGAATCAGCTTTCTATAAATTACCCATTACAGCTTTTGTTTTACAGACAAAATCATTCATGCCTTATGATGTTACAGGAAACACTTTCTTTCATATCAATGCCATGCATGGTTTGTACTAAGAAATGACAGTCCTCAGAAACAAGCTATCAAACATGTTTTTCCAGTTTTAGGCAAACACCATTTTGTTACAAGTACCAAATTATTTCTACGGATCTGAGAACTGTAGGTGGGCATACAAGTATGGGAAAATTAACAGCTTGATTTATGAAACGGTCCATCTGTTCCATACCAAAATGGATTCTGCTGGCGCAGTTTGAAACAGTTCATGTATACTTACTAGCCCAGATCAGTGTGTGAAAACCAGTACATGTTTAATGTTCCAAAAAATATTTTACATCCTTCTCCTGCCATTGGACGTCACATAGGGCTCACACGGTAGTTTGTTAAGTTTTCCTGTTTTTGGCGGGCTTTTCAATCTCATCAAGTAATTTGGCTTCTCCTAACAATGTCCTCTGTAGAGTTTCACATGGTCGACCTCTTTTTCTTTGGCCCGTTGTGTTCCACTTGACAGCTTGTTTTGGGAACAAAAATTAAAGATGCCAGCAAAGAGAAAAAAAAAGCCAAGCTAGCTGAGAAGTACACAAAGGTATATTAATGCACAACTAAAGGAAAACTTACTACTGTAACATATAATATGGCTTCTAAATGCAAAGTTGTCACATTCAGAGCTAGTGGTAAAATTTAAAAACTCTTAAAAATGTTATTAAACTGCTTAACAAATTCAGTATTAAAAATCACCATAGAAGTATATATAAATAAAAACATTGATTAGATTTATAAACTTAGCTTTATAGCAAAATAAAAAAAAAAATTCTGTAACAGTACTAAAATAATTTGTTTCAAGCTACATAAAATAATTATATGATCTGTCTTAACGGTTTGTAAAAATTCTTTTAAAAAATTAATGTTACAGGTAACAGACTACCCATGTAATAGTCTGGGAGGGTGGGCTGTTTGTGTGCATGCGTGAAAGATGTGCCAGGTGAGTCACACAGAAGAACCTGATTGTTATCTGTTTTAAAATGTACAGGCCTGTCAACAAAAAGCACCGGTGACCACCCTCCAGGAACAAAAAATTTGAAGAATGGTTGCAAAAGTTTTAGATAACAACAATCTTAAGTTTCCAGGCTATATCCATTTTGTGAATTCTCTTCATCATCATCAGGTGCCGTGCTTCTCCAGAGTACATGATCCTTCATGCAGGCCATCAGCTCAGTTGGTGATCTCTTACACTATCCTGTCAGACTGTCCAGTATCATTTCTCTTGGTCTTCCTCTTGATCTTCTTCCTTCTATTTTTCCTGTTGTTATAATATTTTCAATGCCCACTTTAGCACGTCGTGAAAGTACATTGCCTCTCTCTTATTTTTTTGACAAGATTTTTTTTGTCTCTCCAGCTCTTCTCATACATTCTTCATTAGTTATTTTTGCTGTCCAGGGGATTCGCAACATTCTTCTAATAAATCACATTTCTTCTACTTCCAATGATTTTTGTGCAGCCGTGCCTATTATCCATGATTCACTTCTATATAACAAGATAGGTTCAATATAGCATTTTAGGACTCGTTTTCTAACATTCATTGATAAAGATGTGTTGGCTAATATGTTTCTCATTCTCTGAAATGCGGTCTTTACTTGGCCTACTCTGTTCCTAATTTCTGTTCTGCATTTCCCATCTGAAGTTATTACTGCTCCAAGATATTTTTATATTGTCATGACAAAAAAAAACAAAACATTAATTCTCTCTTTTCTTTCTGCAGCACACAACATGCTTTCATTTATGTTAAGGATGCCTCTCATTCCCCCTACACCATCTGCAGGGACAAAATTGGTTGAAAACTTAGAAGCCTTATACCATCATCTAATTCTCCAAAGGATCACCACCACTATTTCCTTCACACAGCCTGCATTAAGATCACTATAACTAACTTCATACAGCCTGTATTAAGATCACCACAACTTCCCTCACATAGCCTGTATTAAGATCACCACAACTTCCTTCACACAGCCTGTATTAAGATCACCACAACTTCCTTCACACAGCATGTATTAAGATCACCACAACTTCCTTCATACAGCCTGTATTAAGATCACCACAACTTCCTTCACACAGCCAGTATAAAGATCACCACAACTTCCTTCACACAGCCTGTATTAAGGTCACCACAACTTCCTTCACACAGCATGTATTAAGATTACTTTAACTTCCTTCATACAACCTATGTTGGGACCATTTCTTTCACACAACCTTAAGATCACTACAATTTTCTTCATACCTCTAAGACCACTAATCAGGAATTTCTTCCCTATTTAATCTGTATAAGCGTCAGTTTCTGAAATCTACAGAGCCCTGTCATAATGATCAAATAATAAACACAAGCAACATTCTTATATGTTACATCTTTCCCATGCCATTAAACTTCACATAGGGCTTCCTGTTTTCAGCGAGCTTTTCAACCTCATCAAAGGATTTTATGCTTACTAATTTGCCATCTTCAGAGTTGACATGGCTGACCTCTTTTTTTTTTTTATTCGGCCTGTTGTGTTTCATTTGACAGCTTGTTGTGGGATTTTCTGTTTCTTCTCATTGCGTGTTCCTTTTTTTCTGATCACTAATGAGACAGACTGTTGTTCACTCATCTGTCTTATCTCTGTCTTGTTCTTGAATTCATTCCATTTTATACCGAGTATTCTCCTTGGGCATATGTTTTCAAAAGAGTCTAATTTGCTGTCTGTTGTCACAAATTAAACACAAATAAAAAAAGACACAAATATAAAATTCACATCTGATCAACAATAACACATGATTTGTATGTACTATGTGAAGAAAGAAAGATGCTTGCTTCAAGACTAACAATCTGAGGCCAGATATAAGTTCCACTATACCACAGTCAGGTAAACAAAGTCTGTGGAGTTGTTACAAACAACTGTCCACAGATCTTTTTTGCAAATTAAGGAAACATAAAAGTTGGAAGTTCAGATCTGAAACTTAAACACACTGTCAAAAGTTTAAAACATAACGTATTCAGATTAGTTTGACAGAAAGTTTTAAAATTGTCACTGAAACTGTTGCACTGCAAGATGATATCAGCAAATATTATCAGGTTCTCCAAAGCCAAGCTTTGGCATAAATCTAAGCCATATAAGAAGAAACAGTCCGAGAATCCCAAAACGAGCTATCAAGTGAAACACAGCAGGCCGAAGAAAAAGAGGTCGACCACATGAAACTCTAAAGAGGACATTCTTAAAAGAGGCCAAATTACTAGGCATAAAATCCCTTGATGAGGTCAGAAAAACTTGCAGAAAACAGGAAAACTTGGTGAACTATGCGAGCCCTTATGTGATGTTTAAGGGCATGGGAAGGATGAAAGATATGATCACATACACAAACACCAAACCATGTGCTCTCACAAACACCTTATTGCTGTACTCATCATAACATGTGAGTCTCACTTTTCTGTCTTCCACATACAAAATTATTTGCTAGCTTGTAGATTTCACATTGGGACTGGCCGAACTAAGTAAAATTTCTCCAACATTTTACATTCGATAAAATGTTTAACATAAACCCACCAAGATGACTGGCAGCAGAGTCGAAAACTAAACAGAAAATTTATATTTTCATATTTATCAATATGTATGAACTTGAGACACTGAGATAAAAACAAATAAATGATTTAGGGAACCCTGCAAATTTTAAAGTGGAAAACCAAATTGATTGCTCACACCAAAATCTCTTGAAAAGGTATCAACACCATAAACAGAATCTGCAACTGAAATACACAATCATATAAGGAGAAAGTTGTCATATGATCCCTACACCCCATATAAAATGTTTCTAAATTCCTCATTTAGATTTTTGAAGCAGAGATAAGGAATCACCTGTCATGTACACTGTAGCAGATAATTAACAGAAAGAAATGGCAACTGACCATGTCACATGGAGAGTGATAGTGAACAAAGGCGGTTTTTTTGTTTTTTTTTTTTGTTGAGGATGAAACGAAGGCTAGAACTGAAGATGAAAAAAACACAAGAGTGGAAGTGGATCTTTGAGGCATGAACATCATTTGTTGATACTGTTGTTAAAAATAAGTCAAATATTGACAGAATCATGAATACTGTGGAAACTTTTTTGCTTTCTAAACTAACATATTAACAATGTTAGCCAAATGTTTCTACTCATTTCAGGACAGTTAGCCAAATCTTTATATTCATTTCAATTCAGCCAGTAACCAAACATTTAACAGAAAAAAACAAACAACCAAACATTTAACAGAAAAAAAAACAACCAAATATTTAACAAACAAACAAAAAAGCAATATTTAAAACTCATTAAACAAAATATCAAGGGCTATCAGGGAATAATTCTGAAGTGCTGATTGTATCATCATAGATTTCTTTTGGCTTGAAGCAGCTTGCTGCATCTGGAGTTGTTTCTGTGGAAGACTTGGCATTAGATCTGGAGTTGTTTCTGTGGAAGACTGTTGGCATTAGATCTGGAGTTGTGTCTGTGGAAGACTGTTGGCATTAGATCTGGAGTTGTGTCTGTGGAAGACTGTTGGCATTAGATCTGGAGTTGTGTCTGTGGAAGACTGCTAGCATTAGATCTGGAGTTGTTTCTGTGGAAGACTGCTGGCATTTAAACATGGAAGCTTTTCAACTCAAAATATGTGAATGTGAAAAAAAAGCTATGTGGCTGCATTTTTTTTAAACTGGTACTCTAAGCACTCACTTATGATGAAACTTCATCTGATATTACTGCTTGTGTAGGACACATGATGACAGACACAGCTCCTAATGGTTGTGATTTCAATGCAGCTTTAATCTGTCTTTGTCTTTGTCAAGGTCCATAGATGCTGACTTTCTGGCATGCACAGCTGCTTTCAGCCCACCACTCTGCCACTGTGAAATGTGAATAAATACTGCTGGAGATCTTGTCTTTACAATGCAGTCACACAACAATCTATCATTATGGCACATTACATGTCAAATGTGTGGCTACAAAGACCTTAAAAGTAACAAGAGAACACTAGCTTCAAAGAGAAGTGCCAAGAGAAAAAAAATGGGTAAATGTAGTTCTTTCAGGTCATAAAGGACTGGCTTCCAACCTTTTTTTCTCTCCCAGAGCCAATCTAAACCAGCAGTGGTGTGCAACCCACAACCCTAAATCAGAAAAGGTAAGTGACACATAATCCCAAACCAATGATGTTAGGTGACTCATGAAAAATGTGATTCAAAATATTGAAATTCATTTTTTACAAAATGAACCATTTCAGGGCCATTAACATGATGTATACATGATACCAAAATTTATGTATAAATGTTACTTGATAATAATCTAGCAGTTGTCATAACATCTTCTCATGTGCCTCCAACACAACACACACACATACGCTCTCATGTTGGAAACCACTGTCATAAAGGTACAGGGGGGGGAGGGAAGGTGTTTTGGTGGAAGGATGGTTTCTGTGCCCGTATTTTTTCTTGACCTGTCAGCACACTAGAGAGCAAAGTCAGGTATCATGCCTGGTCACTTTTCCTTGTTCAGCTCCCAATTTCTACAGCGAGTGACAGGGGCACCTCCACCTGGACGTGAGCCACCAATCTTCACCATGAAAGAATATGTCACGAATCACTGGTTCTCTGGCAACCTGAGAGCAACCTATATCTACAACCAGACAATGGACACAGATACCACTTAGACAACCTATTAAAAACATATAACAGCAAGGATGACCATGTCAAAGACTGGTGTGAGTTGGCCAAGACTCATAACCTACACCCATTAAGGTGATCCTAGGAACCAGTCTGATGCACTATGAAGAACTAATGGTGGCTGCTGAACCATGACATGGCCCAGACTGTGTTTGTTCCACAATAAAATGAAGGCAAGCTAGATCCTTGCTGATGATACTGGATGTTTCAAGAGGTGTTGTTGCAGCAGGTGGAAGATTTACCTCTGGGTATGAGCATATTCGGTCAGTGGAGAAAGAGAAAAAATTGAAAGATGGAGGGAACACTTTAACACCCTACTAAACAGAACACAAGCAGCACAAACAATAGACATACCTGAAGCAAAAACGGAACTAAACATCAATACAGGACCAATAACAATAAGTGAAGTAAAGGAGGCGATAAAGAAGCTAAAATCAGACAGGGCACCAGGTGAAGATGAAGTGACTGCTGAGATGTTGAAAGCAGAAGAAACAGAAACACCAAAACAACTTTGCCGGATATTACAACAAATTTGGGATCTAGAAAAAGCCCCAGAGGAGTGGAAAACTGGGCTTATAGTAAAACTACCAAAGAAGGGTGACCTCAGAGAATGTGGGAACTGGAGAGGCATTACCCTACTGCCACTCACCAGTAAAGTATTTTGCAGAATAATCATCAATAGAATTGTACCAACACTTGAGGAAAAGCTTCGGAAAGACCAGGCAGGATTTAGGAAAGGAAGATCATGCATAGACCACATATTTGTACTTGGACAAATATTAGAACAGGCAAATGAGTGGCATAGCACAACATATGCATTATTCATAGATTTTGAGAAAGCCTTTGACAGTGTCAACAGAGATGCACTGTGGAAAATCCTAAGATGGCATGGCCTCCCCCATAAAATAGTTAATGTAATCAGACGAGGGTTTTCAGTGCAAAGTTATCTGTGGAGAACATACCTCCAGCAGCTTTAGGGTACAAACAGGAGTGAAACAGGGATGTGTACTATCACCAACATTATTTATCTTGGCAGTAGACTGGTTAATGAAGGAGGCAACATCAGACAAACGCAGAGGATTACAATGGACCCTTGACACAGTTCTGGAGGACCTTGACTTTGCGGACGACATTTGTCTATTATCAAGCAGTCACAAAGACATGCAAGATAAAATAAACAAGCTAACTCAGAATGCAAACAACATAGGACTAAAGATCAATGTAGGAAAGACAAAGTTAATGAAGCAAAATGTGAACAACAGAAATGTACTCAGAGCAGATAGCAAGTTAGTGGAGGAGGTCAACGAATTTGTATACCTTGGCAGCAGAGTAGTAGAAAATGGAGACAGCACAGAGGACATCAACAGTAGACTTACTAGAGCAAACCAGGCTTTTGCAGTGCTGCAGACTATATGGAAATAAAAAAAACTAAGCATAAATATGAAAATCAGGATATTTAAGAGCAATGTTCTAAGTGTACTACTCTATGGAAGTGAATGCTGGAAAATCACCAAAACCAAAACAAGTTGAATTCTTTCCAGACTAAATGTTTACGAAGAATTAGGAAAATATTCTGGCCAAACACCATAAGAAATAACATCTTATTGGCAGAAATACAGATGAAGCCACTGACAACAATTATTGAGGGAAGACGCTGGCGATGGTTGGGACATGTGCTCCGAATGACTGACAACTCACTACCAAAAATAGCACTAAGATGGACACCACAGGGGAACAGAAGTAAGGGTAGACCAAAAGAGACATGGAGAAGAACAACAGAAAGGATGTTGAGCAATAGAGGGCTCACCTGGGCATGAGCAGAAAAAAAGGCGAAGGACAGGCATTTGTGGAAAACCCTTGCGGAAGCCCCATGTGCCCTGGGCACTTAAGGTTCAGACCAAACTGGTGCAATGAAAACCACGGTGTCACGCAATCCCGCTTCCGAGACCCACCAAGAATACAGGCTAAAGCACTGTGATACTCTGAACCCCTTGTGGTCCTTTCGTGGAACTCGTGTGGTCTATTTTGGACCACACAGGGGACCACGGGACCTAACGAGGACCACATGCGTGAATTCAGTAGGTTCACAGTGCGGTTTTTGGTGGTAGAAGTGAACGAAGAAGAAGAAGAAGAAGAAGAGAGAGATGAGCATATTCTGGTGTTCCCAGATTAAAACTTTAGAAGTTGATCAGCAGTTTCCCCACAATGATAGAGTCTGGTTTCAACTTCACTAACTTGGTCCACTAGGAGAATTAATGCAAGCCACTAAAAATCTCCATCTGATTTTATGCCCAGATCAGAACAGGACACAGACCTCAAAAGCCTACAAACAACCAAACAAGCTCTCACCTGGAACCCACAGGGAAAGAGGAAACAAACATTTACTCTGGCAAGGGAGTACTGAAGCAGAGATAAGAAAAAAAAAAAGACAGACTACACCTGGAGACAGACGTAAGAAATAGCCCAGAGTGGAAACAAATGGAGAGCCCTTGTTGATGGTCTACGCTCCAGATAAGGGCAAAGAGGATGAGGAAGGAAGGAGGATGTTTGCTTCAGGGCTGTGCATTCAAAGTCAGAATCATCGAGCCAGAGTTGAAGGTGGTAGAAATAGATATGTACTATTTATGCAGGAGTTGGAGATTTAACTTCATAGCTCATTTTCTGAGTGTTGGTTGCCAAAAAAAAAAAAAACCCAAAAAAACATCTGAATTCCACAAATCCTGAGAAACCATCTAAAACAAATAAATAAAATTCCAAGAGATACACCATAAACACATGGACCTTTAGAGACAAGAAAGATGATTGGTACTACCTTTCTGAAACACATCAAGTTCAGAAATAAAAGTATCTGATAATCAGTTTCTAAGAGTAGAAAGTGAACTATTTGATGATTTATGTATGCCACAACAAAAACGGGGGAAAAAAAAGCTGATGGCCGGAATTCCACCGCTACTTTGTGTACAAAGGTTGAAGGAAGAGAAAAAAAAAAAAAAAAAGCTTTGTGTTGTCTTGCTTTATCCACACATCTCAATCCTCTTCCATCAGCTCAGTTCGTTGTGACTTTCTAAAGTGCCATCATGTTTTCCCCCGTCTCTTTTCTCTTTTTTATCTTTCCCAATGTTATGTTTTCAAGACTATGCCCCCCCATTCTCACTGTGTGTCCAATGAATGATGACTCGTTTTCTTATGTCTTTAATTAGGTTCCTTCCTACATCTGCTTTTATTACACATCCCTGTGTGTCATCTTAACTGTCCATGGCAGTCCTAATATTCTTCTAAGAAACCACTTCCCTGTTGCATTTAGCAATCTCTGCTTTGATAGTTCATTGTCCATGACTCACTTTCATACAGCAGGATGGGCTCAGTGTAGTATTTTCAATAGTCCAACTTTTTCTATATTGAAAAAAAAAAAATGAAAGCAGCCATGAGGCATGTCAGGGTATATGGTTTAAGCACCTGTGCTTTGACCTGCCAGGGTATATGGTTTAAGCACCTGTACTTTGACCTGTCAGGGTATATGATTTCAGCACCTGTGCTTTGACCTGCCAGGGTATATGGTTTAAGCACCTGTGCTTTGACCTGTCAGGGTATATGGTTTCAGCACCTGTACTTTGACCTGTCAGCAAAGAGAAGTTAGTGTGGCTAGTATCAAATCTAGGTGCCCTTCCCTCTTTTTTCCCCCCAAAAGGAACTAGACTCCTGCACCAAGACTGAATTGATAGTTCAGGCCAGTATCAAAGCGCAGGCATTTGCTATGAGACACATGTGCGATAACCGCTTTGCCACTCAGGCACTGGTTCATACAATAAACCTGGCAACCACAGGAAAACTCAAGAAGAAAAAGAAAGCAAGGGAGACAAAGAGAGGGAAAAAAAAGACATCTAAGCAACTGACCAAGTGACAAAGGAAAAGAAAGGTCACTGGCCTGACCTAGAGAAACGCAATGGACTTTGCAGAATGGAGTAGAAGGACTGCAGAAACCTGACAATATGATGCCTAAATGAATGACGAAATCAACACCTACCTTGCTGAACTTGTCCATGTCAGTCTCCAGCACTCGCTTGGTGCAAATTTTCACATGGGTGTTGAACCCCTCCGGCGAACTTGTCACATATACGCATTCTCTTGGACAAAACAGCAGCAACCGCTCTTCATCCGTTTTTTCACACTGATCAAGGTCAACAGCACACAAACGCCCCCCATGTTTCTTCAAGACATGAGTCTTAACTGTCAAACATTCACGATACGCTCTCTGGCAGAAGTAACATTTAAACCGCCCTCTCGTAGAAGTGCGGAATGTGGCAGGATCTGGAGGAAGACTTGACATGTTGAGTTTCACTTTCCGTGATTTTTCTGGCCTTTCCTTCTGTTCGTTATCTGTGTCACTGCCGTAATCGTCACTGTCAATTCTGTACTCATCCCCACTGTCATAATTATCAACATCATCATCCACAAAATCTTGAAACAGCTCATTAAAGTTATCAGAATCACTGCAGGAATTATTGATAACTGACTTGCGTTTACGTGAAGACCGCCTTACGTAATACTCTTCAACTATCGTTTCTGTGGCTTCATCTTTCTCCCCACCACAGCACATCTTACTTTGTCTTTCCATCTTTCTCTTCTTTGGCAGAAGCTGTCCTGTTGTTTGGTTTATGACATCCGAATGTTTATTTTTCAGAGTCCTGTCTCTGCCAAATTTCCTTTTTGTTATTTTTTCAAAGACTGCACAATGTTTCTTCGCACACTTCCCTGGTTCTCGAGCTTCACATCCTAAATCTGCGCTCTGTTCACCAGAGACACCACTTTTCTTCACTGACTTATTGTCAGATTTATATTCTCTGCCACACTCACTCATGTTCTCTTGCTTGAACAGATCTGCGGTGATAACTTCCTTCCCAGGACACCCTGCACTACCTTCAGATGCTTTTAATGTAACCAGAACCGGTTTCAGATGTGCCGAAGCTTGTAATGGTGGGAAAACTATTTCAATCTCCTGTTTAAGGTGATCCTTCCGTAACAGGTGAGAATTTTGTCGGACAATACTTTTCTGCTTCCTTGTGGATATTCTTGCAGGTGATGAACCGCACGTAGGTTTATCAGAATTAATTGCTAACTCTAAGTTTCCAGAAAGTTCTTTACATGGGGCTCCACTGGCGACTGTCAGCTGTTTATTTACCACAGCTTCAGGTGAAGATAAATCTCCCACTTGTTCAACAGTCTCAGAAACAGCTCCGGGAGATTTACAGACGCCTTCAACTTTCTTAACTGCAATGTCTACTGAACCCAATACAGGAACAGCAAGCTTTTCTGAAGTTTGTGAAAACCGAACCAAGTCAGTGTCTGTTATACCAGTTTCTGGAAGACTTCCTGAACTTCCATTAGACTGTGGTGGAGAAGTGTCTGGAGCACGCTGAGAGCTGTTTGTAATTTTGGAGCTTGTGATGGAGTTCACATCCATGCTGTTTGTGAGTTTCTTCAGTTTAGCTAACAGTTGTGTGGTTATCTGCTGCACTGGGACTTCTCGTAGTCTGGTGAAAGGTGCTTCAGTCACAACTGCACTGTTTACCTCCTCCACACAGTCATATTTATCTTTAAATGGCATGTTTGGCTGAGCACCAACAGGCAGGATGGAAGTGGCAGAGCATTCAAGATTATGAGCTGAATGATCAGGTCCTAAACTGCCAATTCCAGAACTTTTCATGGATGATTCAAGCAGAGATGCAGTACTAAATGGCACATTTTGGCCAGCTGATGCTACCTGTGAGCAGTGTTGTATGTTTTCAGGCAGTCTAGCCTTGATGTGTTCCGAACTTGAAGAGCAACTTTTTACTGGCATCAGCTTCTGTGCTCTTTGAGAAGGCAAATTCTGCACATTTTCTTGTGCTCCTTTTTCCCGCTGTTCAGAGGAATCTGCATCTAAAACAATAACACTAGAAATACGCTGAGCACTCTTGGGTGGCCTAAATGGTGATACTGGTTTATCCTTATGTTTAACCGGATCTAACAGACATGAAGGAATTTCTTGCACATATTGTGGTACAGTCAAACTGGGCCGCAAAGATTTTCTCGTCTCTTTTCTGGTACTTTTTCCAGCTTGTTTTTCGTTATTTTGTCGGCAATGATTAGTAACAGCTGACCTACTTCTGGCAGCTCTGTCAACCATCTGTGAGTCTCCTGAATGAGCAGAATATCCTCCCCTTGAGTCTGCGTTGGCTGCAGGATGAAGCATTCTTTTCTGAAGCCTTCCATGTTTATTTTCCCTTTGTGGTGGTACAACTTGACAGCTAACACACATCTGTGCGCAAATGTTGGGCTCCTGTCTTTCACTCATATTAATAACAAGACCAAAAGCATCAGAAAGATTACGGCTAAAATTATCCTTCATGCTTCTGTCTTCCAAGTCAATTGGATTATCCTTACTGCCTCTAAATGACAGGACATCACCCTGCTTGTTTTTTAAAGATCTGGCACTTTTAATTCCTGTTCCGAAGTCAGGCAGTTCAGATTTATCCTGACTGTAACACTTTAGAAGATGATTCCGCAGTCTGTTCTTAGTGTTGGTCATAAAATTACATGCTAACTGTGGGCAAAGGAATTTAAGATTTCCAGTTTCTGCATCTCTCAGAGTTCCAACAATGTCTTTGTGATAAGAACTCATATGTTGCTTCAGGAGTTCTCTGGGTAGCCGTTTTCCACAGTGAAAGCATGAATATGAAAATTTAGTGGTGATCATGACTTTACCTTGTCCAGTCTTCTCACTATTTTTCCCAACTGTTGCATTCATGCCACCACCATCATCATCATCATCAATTATAACACAAGATTTATCAATGCTGATCTGTGGGATAGCCTTACAGGCAAGGTATTCAAAGTAGTCATGTGCATCAAAATGCTTAGGTAGTTGTTTGGGTGAAGGACCACTTCCATTAAGCATTCTGCGGCTGGAATTTTGACTGGTAGACTGGCTGTCAAGTGCTGCTAATCTCTTTAGCCTTGGAGCAGACTTTACTACCCCATGACCTGTAGGTTTTCTAATGAAGCTCTGAGAAAACTTCCGCTGCTGCTCTGGAGGTAGCCTAGTGTCAGCAGTTAAAATTACATCATCATCATCATCATCACCACCAGAAGCCTTTGGAGCCAGTCCTGGCGGTTGTTGTTTGCTTCTCAATGACGGTACCCTCGAAGCCTTTGGGTATTGTTTTTCTTGAGTGAACGATACTCGCCTAACATGCTGACTGAAGTTTCGAGATGGCACTGGTGCACATGTGCCTTGAAGTGAGGCAACCGCTAATCCACTTTCTTTACGTCTCATGCCTGGTTCAGTACAATTCAACTTATCTGATCTTGGAGGGGCTGGACAGTTGGGATTAGTGTTGAGACTCTGACAGGAAGCTCTGGTTTTAGGGTTGGCAGCATTAACATTTATACCTGGTGTGCATGATTCTGGAAGTCCCAATGGCACATTACCAGTTGTTGCTGTATAGACACATGCATTGAAATAAGATGGTGGTGGGTTATAAAGTGGAACTCCTGCAACTGGTGACTTTACCGCAGGAAAAGATCGAGGTGGCAATGCCTGCACATATGAGGACTGCTCAGACAGCACAAAGGTCTGTGCAGTTTTATTGCTGGTTGTTGGATTCTGGTTTGCCTGGATGGCTGCATCTGCTTTCAAACTGTTTCCCATGTTTGTCTGATGGCATCCTGTGTGACTGTTTGATGGCACAGAAACTTGGTTCCTGTGGTGCTGATTCACATAATTTTTGGCAACTGTTGTGTGTAAGCTTAATTCACCAGAGCAGACTGATGAATGTACTGGAGGCATTATCTGAGGTGGCTGGTGAACCATTCCTTGGACTTCAAAACTCACATCAGTTTCTGAGTTAAAAGATAAAGATCTTTCATAACAATCAACTGCTGAATGTCCTTGAGGTGTCACTGAATTTGACTGCTGAACTCTCAGTGGTGTCTGATAATCCGCGGCTGCTTTTTGAGGATATGACAGAAGTAGACCATATTCATTCTGACTGACAGCTGAATGCCCTGCAGCAAGCACTGATGGTGACTTCTGAACCATGATCTGATCTTGGGACTTCATTTGTGTACCATCATGAAATGACGAAGATGTACTAGGAATCTGCTGATGAAGAACTGTTGAATGTCTCTGATGTGCCATTTCAGGTGGCCGCTCAATTCTTGCCTGGCTTTGAGCATATTCTGGTGCTCCTTGGTAAAGTGATGAAGGTAAGTCTGATCCATCCTGACAAACTGCTGGGTGCCCTTGAGGTAACTGCTGAAATCCCATTTGGGTCTGAGAACACACTGGGTCTTGAAGAAAGGATGAAGGTAGTCTAGACACCTGATGAACATGGAAGCATTCCTGAGACGCCACCAAAGGTGACTGGTAAGTCTTTGTTTGGGTCTGAGAATATACTGGCATGCTTTGATGAAAATGCAGGGGTAAGACTGATCCTTGACAAGAACTAGCTATTAAATGCCCCTGGGGCACTTCTGAAAATGAATGCAGAGCCAATCCTTGAGTTGTAGCACTAACAGGTGACCTCTGGCACTGAGGCACAGGATAGGAGAATGATCTCCGAGGTTCAATATAATCACTGTTTCTTAGGCCTTGAACTTTGCTTACTGAACTGAATTTATCTGGTAGCATGACAGCGGGTGATCCTGAGGAAAAGTCCAAACCCATTGACTGTGACAATGTTTCAAGAGCACCTGCTGAAGCAGTGGTCATGTTGTACCGATTGCTGGAGCCAGTGACATCTTGGTTAACGTTTGTATTATGGTAAGGCATGTTTTCTGAATTCACTGAAGCAAATCTCACCAAGGGTGCTCGGTAAATGTCTGAAGCTGTTGATGTAAACGGCGGATTCACTTCCTCTAATGATGAAGTATCTGGCTTGCCTGGACTGACATATGCATGAAAAGCTGAACCGGCTTTAGCAGCAGGATCACAGCACGGTACCTGGTTAAAGTTCTGGACAGCTTTCAATAAGGCTGACTGGTGACCATGATTTAAATTAGTCTGCAGCATGCCCTGGAGAAGACGTCTGGGCAGTGGCTGAAAGGAGGAGCCAAGCTGCAGAGTCTGGTCCATTTGTGAACAATGTGGATTTGTCTGTGTGCTTAGGCTCTGCTTTGCCAGTGGAAGTTGTAACTTCTTGCCTACTGGTATATTTGAGAGATCACCATACAAGCTTGATGAGCTGTTAATGTTCAGAAGCTGGTTTGGACAGCTTCCTTTGTGATTATTAGTTTCATCAACAATGGGAAGTATGCTGCACATCTGCATAAGATCTGACTGACCAGATTCTGAGCTCTTTCTACCTTCAGAGCCAGTTAACATTCTTGACTGTTCCATCTGACTATTTGCACCTCGGTGAGCTGAGACTCTTGATGATTCTAAGGTCTGCGTATTTCTGGTTCCAGAACCAGACAATGGTCTTGAAGACTGAGTACTTCCACTTTGATGATAAACACCTGAAGTCACATTTTCTGATGAATTTTGAGTATCATATGGGGATGTGTAATTGAAATTTGTCTCCAAGAAAGGATTCTGTGTTGAAGTTTCTGCTGAATGAGTTTGTAAACTGTGGGGATCAGCCTGATTAGTTTGATTATTCATGACAGAAACTGATGATGTGCTAATCTGATTCTCAAGAAAAGAGGGACCTAGGTAAGAGGAGGCCGAGTCAAAGAAATCATACCTGATTTTCATATTATATTTCTTTCCATATTCCAAAATGTAAGAAATAGTTGAATGAATTCTCTCTTTTTCTATGGCTGTAAATGTGTTCTTGCAAGCACAACATTTTATGAGATGTTCCTGGAACAATGGGAAACTAGAGCTGCTGTAAGTGCAGTTTTTATCCACACAGAAGAAAACTGTATCCTGCGGGTCTCTACTCTGTCCATTTGGATTAAAAGTGCCAGCTGCAGAACTCAGAGGATGCTGATCGAAAGTATGATCCTTCAGATTTATTATGCTGGTACTACTGTACTGGCAGGTCAGACAGTACACAGATCTGAAATGTGATGTTGTTTCAGCTGCAAAGGTTTCGTCTTTAGCATTCACGGCACCGTTTCCTAATTGCTGTCTTTGTAATGTCAGCATATCAGAATATATGCCCAGAACCAGCTGCTGTTTTAGGAGTTCGTCTTTTTCAAGGGCTGATACATTTTGGATATCTCCTATGGCATCAGTTTTGCACTTTATTTCCAACTTCACCTTATTATCTTCCTCTGTGGAATCTTTAATGACAATTGGATTTGCCTTGACCCCAATATTTAAATGGCCGGTCAATTCAATGGATGATTTTGATACAGCTTCGTTTGCTTTATTTATCTGTGTGTCAAACTGATGAGTCATCTTTTTCACTGTGTGATTTATCTGCTTCCCTGGATGTTTCTGTATAACGTGTTTCTCCAAGTTTTCCCTGCTGAAAGTTACGAAGGAACAAAATGTGCATGGCATAAAAAAAGCCCTATCTGTGCTTGAAACATCCAGACACAAGCCACGCTGAGACTTGCAATGCTTGGCAAGTTGTTCTCGTGACAGGCTGCTAAACTCACGAACATGGCAATGAATCTTATGTTGCTTCGAATGTTCTGAACACTTGCTTCTGTTAGACGTAGAGAATTCACAGTAGTTGCATAAGAAACTAGTTTCACCACTCTCTGGGCTTTTGTTGTGCCTAGCTGCGGTGACGTCCTCATCATCATCACGGTTTGTGCTAGAGTCCACACCTGTCTCTTCCAGTTCATTCCCTGGCAAGGACTTATCCCTGGATTCACCTTTATCACTGCAGCCATGCTTCTTTCTAGAAGTATTCTGCCTCTTGCGTCTGGGCATCTTTTTTTGCGATAAAGCTCTGAAAACAGACAAGCAGTACAGGCATTAGTAATCTCAGCCATGGAGCTGATACAACAAACTTTCAACTCTGATGCCTCTGTATTTCTATCTTCTGACTCCAGATTTCTGTTTTATTATTTTATGACTTCTAACTACTGACTCCTGTTTTTCTACTTTATGGCTTTAAAAAAATACTCCAAACTCATGTTTTACTATTTTCTGATTCCAGTTTTTTTTTTCTAACTGACTCCTATGTGTCTTCCCACCACCCCCACCCCACCCCCAACCCATTTTCTGACTCCTTTATAAGTGATATATTTGTACAGACTCCCAACAAAAATTCCTTCTGACTCTTTTACTCCACCATCTTAGCATGTAACACTGTATCATCACTTATCTTCTCAGCCATCAAATTAACAGAAGAAAAAAAAGAAACAGACTATACAAAGACATGTAACTGCACTCTCTGTAACTATGTACCTGGACTTTCCTGACAGCTGACAAGCACTTGTAACCAACCAGCAATGGATTAACAACCACCAAGGCTCCCAGGCAAAACTTATTAAGAGTCTCTGCCCTCTCCAGCTTGGAACTTCCATCTCCTGATATATGGACCTGACTCCTCCCCCACCCCCTCTTCCAGTTGTGACCTTTACTATGGTATGTTAACATCATCTGGATGACATAACGTGCAATAATAATCTGGATAGAGGTGTATGCTTCAATTTTACAAAATGACAGAGGGAGTGAGAATTACCTTTTATTACTAGAACCGGTTTTACTGCAGTCCTCGTCTCTTTTATCTCTAACAATAAAAGGTATAAGTGAGCTTTACAAAACAATATTTCGCCTTTTTTTTTTTAACCTGACGTTGAGCCTCCAATCTTAAGACTGTTCCAATAGGTAATCCGCCACTGATTGAAACCAAACCTGGGGTGACTGAAAGAATAATGGATTGGGTCAATTCACCAATCGTGACGGATTTGAAGTATGACACTCATAAATTACAAGAGTTTTGAGTCAACGGTTTGGAAATACCAGTACCAGAGTCCTACTCGTAATACAGGCAATATGGGGAGTAAGGTTCTGGTACTTTTTTTTCTTTTAAATTTCCAGGTGGATCTATGAGGAAGAAAACACACTAATCCAAACTGTGTTGGCCACACTACAATGTCATAATGGTCTATTAGATTATAAAAGCATCTTTTACAGATGTAGTACCATACATCCTTCCCGTGCTGTTAAACGTCACATAAGACTCGCATGGTAGTTCGCCAAGTTTTCCTGACTTCGGCGAGATTTTCAACCTCATCAGGGGTTTCATGGCTACTAATTTGGCCTTTCTGAACAATGTCCTCTTTGGAGTTTCAAGCGGTTTATAATGTCTTCTGTTGTTTACCACTTGATAGCTTCTTTTAGGATTCTGTTTTTTCTCATCACACGAGAAATATAATGTCCATCTCCTTTTTCTGATTACCCATGAGACTGGTTGTTGTTCATTCATCTGCCTTATCTCTGCTTTGTTCTTGATTCGTTTCACTTTATACCGAGCATTTTCCTTAGGCACTTGCTTTCAAGAGTCCCAATTTGTTGTCTATTTCTTCGACTGTTTTCCAGCTTTCGCATGCATGAGGGTGGATATTACATTTGAATATAGTATGCATAGTGAAATATACGCCTGTACTTTAGTTGCCGTTTACCTTGTTTCCTTCGTTTATGGTGTGAGACTTTTCTCAGCGTCTTGCCAGAAATGAGATAACTTTCTTTCAATTTTAGAGCGGGATGTAACAATGGCGATGCTGGCGGGAAACATTAGCAAGATTACCAACTTAGAGTGAGTTGGATGAAGTGGTGGGGGGGGGGGTGGAGTTATGCTCTTGCTGATCAAAACTCGCTGTACAATTTTTTTTTTTTTAAGAACTGCGCTAACATTAAGCGAGTCTTCTTAAAATATCCTGAGATCTAATGGTTTTCTCTCCTGTGAGAGTGCAGCTATCTGCAGCTAGACTTGATGTCTTCCCGCAAGAGTTATCATTACATTGTCTAGCAGTCGACACGAGGTGTGTTTAAGAGGGTTTACTATGTCTCTTAATGTTTAAAATTCATGTTTCCACTTGGAGGGATTGAGTCTATTTTAAAATTATGTTTAGCAGAATGAAACAAAACATTAATTTTTGTATGTTTATTTAAAATTAAATGATGTAATATATTTTCCTCTTTTTCTTCTTAAAACTCCTCTCCCCCTTTTCGATCAAACTTAGGCCGGTCTCATAAGCTTATAGAACCCCATGCGATAGCCCAACAGAACGGGAAAGATAATTTAGTGGAGTAGGGAAGTGGTTAGTACACTCATCTCATACCCGGCGCTAAAACTGACACTTGGCTTTTCTGTTGTGAAATCAGGAGCACAAAAAACCATGTCCAATTTTATGTCTGGTTCCAGTAATCCAATATCCTGGTCTGGTTCGCTAGGTGCGTGCTTGCAATGTGTCCAAAACTACAAAAATTGTGAATGAGCAAAGAGTAACCAGGGTTGGCGGCAGTTAGACCCCTGCCCACCCTCCCACAAGTTGTTGTTTCACCATTTATTCTTACTGCTGCCTGTTGGTCTAGATACAGCAGTGATGTTAATTGTATCAAATGTGTTGGAAATCCCATTTTTTCCATTATTTCCCAAAGTTTCTGGTGTTGTACACAATCAAATGCCTTTGAGTAGTCTATAAAGGATAAATATAGATTCACATTAAACTCCCTGCATTTCTCTATTATTAATCTTAGATTGAATATATGATCTCTTGATCCTCTTCCTTGCCTGAAGCCAGCTTGGACCATATTGACTTCTTCTTCTATTTTCTTTCGAAGTCTACCCTTTTTTGGCAGTGGTATGAATACAGTTCTTTTCCATTCTTTTGGCCAAATACCTGAATGCCATATGTTTTTACATAGTGCATGCTAGATTGTTGCACATTCCTTTCCTCCTGCTCTAATAAATTCAGCTGTTCCAATAATAATTCACACTGTTGATTTCTGCTTTCACAGTAGGTTGTTTCATACATTCCTCTGCAATATTCCTTTCATCTTTCTAGAATTTCCTCTGTCTATGTCAAGGTATTTCTCCTTCCATCTGCATTTGTTTTTTTCCCTTGCTTCCGTTTCTGTAGCAGTCTGATAGTTTGTTTTTTTTTACCAGATAGGGTTGCTGGATGTTGAGCAATAGAGGGCTCACCTGGGCAAGAGCAGAAAAAAAGCCGAAGGACAGGCATTTGTGGAAAACCCTTGCGGAAGCCCCATGTGCCCTGGGCACTTAAGGTTCAGAGAGAGATGTCAAGGTATTCCCCATCTTGTCACAAATTACATTTAGCTTAGGTGTGACATTTCTCGTTAATGTCTTCATTTCTTTAAACATTTCACTATCTCTTCCACACCTCTGATGTCCTTCTTATTCTTTCACAACAATCTTGTATGTATTTTTTTTTTGTTGGTCTTTTCTTATGATTCTTCGTACTTCTTTTGTTAAAGATTTATATTCCTTTTTGTTAGACTGTTAAAATAATAATCTTCACAAGTCCTGTTAGGTGACAATTTCACTTCAAAAGATGTCAGTATCTTGGGGAACCGGGAAGCTGAAAGAAAATGTTAATCTAGTCCCATGCTCCCGTCATTCGGTTCCCGTATCTGTATAGGGCATGAAGCTTTGGGTTGCCAACATCGCCATGCAGTTGACGGAAGGCTAGTCGATAATCACCTGCTTTTTCATCGTCGTTATTCGTCCAGACATAAACTCCAGTGTCTGCTACGATTGCAGCAGTTTGTATATGGTTATGCTCGTTACCATGAAGCTTCTCCTGTATGTGGTTGAGGTTTGGCCATGTCTTTTGAGTGGATTCTGGAGCTGGTGTGCCTGGAGCTGGATGCTTGTGCCTCTTTTTTTACAGGTCTGTTGAAAACAAATTTTCAGCTCGTGGTATAGGTTTGTGTCTCGGGCTGTACTTTGCCTTTCTCAACCGAAAGATTTCAACTTCGTCATTCTTGAGAGAATGTAATATTCATTATCTGTTTTTGCATTTGCATGTTGTTTCAGCATTTTTTCTTTATATGTAATCTCTCTCTCTCTCTGTGAACCTTAAGTGCCCAAGGCACATGGGGGTTCCGCAAGGGTTTTCCACAAACGCCTGCCCTTTGCCTTTTTTCCCGCTCTTGCCCAGGTGAGCCCTCTGTTGCTCAACATCCTCTCTGTTGTTGTTCTCCACGCCTACTTTGGTCTACCCTTACTTCTCTTCCCCTATGTTCCCATATTAGTGCTGTTTTTGGTAGTGAGTCATCATTCATCCAAAGCACATGTCCCAACCATCGCCAGCGTCTTTCCTCAATAATTTCTGCCAACAAGATGTTATTATATGTAACTTGTAATCTCTTCTTTGTTCCTTCCCACGTTGAACTACTATCAGTCTGCTGAATTCTTCCTCCTTCCAGGACCAGGGACCCCTTCGTGTACAGACAGACAGACTGACAGACAGACAAACAGACAGACAAATTGACAAACAGACAGACAGGCAGGCAG